>QNGE01008464.1:0-10691 GCA_008508345.1 Paragonimus westermani | reverse complement strand
GTTTTATGTTGACCTGAAAGGCATTCATTGAAAACAGGGTGTAGCGCCGCTCTTGGGGGTTACAGAAAGTACCAACAACAGAGTGAAATAATAATCTGGCAGAACAGGATAAATGACTAATCTGACGGTTTATTAGTTAAGTGAGAAACCAGTAAGATTTCGAGACGGTCCTTAGAAGAGCAGCTAACAATCTCTAGTGGGAGGTCGTTGCAGTAGTTGATAACTCTATAAGAGAACTGTTGTGTTAGGAAGATCCGAGGTCGAAGCTTATGGAGCTTCTTGTCGTGACCTCTTCGACTGTTATTACTTACTAAGGTGAAGAATTGTTGCACGAGTCCTGTGCTGAAGAGAAAGTGTGTACGAATTAAATCTCCGCGGAGTCTGCGAAACTCAAGTGGATAAAGATCAAGGATTTCAAGGCGAGACTATTAGGAGAGATGCCGTATGCCAGTGACTATTTTGGTGGATACTCGCTGGACACGTTTAATGGCGAGTATGTCCTTCTTCACACCGGTGTAGACGACTTGATTGGCATACTCGAGCAGTGGTCTTATGTAGACTCCGTAAAGCACATTAAAGGCCTGCTTGTCTATCCGGGGGAAGGTTCGTTTGATCATCCCGAGAGTCATGAGACCTCTTCTGGCGGCCAGCTGGTGATGATAAGAGAAGGACAAACCAGACGACAACCAGATCCCTAGGTCTTTTTTGATATCTACTTTCGTGATATCTACTACACTTTGTGCACCGTGTATCACGAATAGGTTCCCGGAGTCTCCTCCGAGTGACATGTGTGCACACTTACTGTCGTTTAGAGGGAGACTCCAATCATCTGACCAACACTTAATACGATCAAGGTCAATCTGCAATGCATTGGGGTCACAGGCATTTCAGATTTTCAAGTCGTCGGTATGAAGTTGGGCATTGCTAGATATCGGCTCGGGGAAATCATTGATGTAGATCAGAAACAACAATGGACCAAGTACCGATCCTTGAGGGACTCCCAGAGACTGGGGATGGAGACAAAGTGTCTGAACCGGTTTTTACCCCGAAAGACATTACCAAGAAGGGAAGTTATCCAGCGGAGAACCACTCCTTGGATCCCATAGGCTTCTAGTTTGTGCAACAGAAGACCGTGGGGGACACGGTCGAAGGCTTTGGCAAAGTCAAAGAAGATAGCGTCCTAGATATGACCATTGTCTTTGGTCTCTGTTAGGCTATCCATGAAAATTAACATATTGGTTATGCATGACCGATTGGAAAGAAAGCCATGCTGGGTCGAAGGGAAAAGGTTTTTGGAGAAAAAATGCTTAAAGATGGTGCGTTTTAACAGTCACTCCATTATCGCGCATGGAATGCTGGTAAAGCTGATCGGTCGATAACTAGCAGGAGAGTGACGATCGCCTGTTTCAAAAATAGGTGAGAGAGTGGCCTCTTTCCATGCCATCGGAAGAGTGCCTGTCCGAAGTGTTTGTTTAAACAGATCAAAGAGAGGCACCGCCAAACCGACAGACGCTTCTTTGAGGATCCGGGGATGGATCGCGTCTGGTCCCATGGCACTATAAGGGTTGCTCTTAAGCAAGAGGTGCTGAACGTCGGACACAGAAAAGTCAGCTGTCAGGAATGGGTGTTGGGAGTTTCTCCGCGGAAGAATCGGATGCCAGTTTGGCATATCCACATTGTAAACTGAAGAGTAGTATTCTCTGAACACATCGGCAACCACATGGGGGTTGGAGGAGGTTTTCCCGCCAGGAAACCGCAGAGAAAGCGCTGAGGGCTTAGTTTTTCTCTGGCGACGTATATACTTGAAAAGAAAATTCTTATTCTCGTGGGCTGCCTGTAGGATTTTTGACTGTTTCTGTTAGTTGTGTTAACGTATTTCCCGCTTGCACCTGTTTCGTACAGAGCGAAAAACCTCTAGATCCTCTGGCCTATCCGTTAGCTTCTGTTTAGAGAATAGACGAGAACGTACTTCAAAAAGGCGGCGTATGGTCCGCGGAAGCGGTGCACGAGCGAAGCACTTCCATAGTTTTCGAGGAACAAATGCCTCATCGGCTTTGTGAATGACAGCTTTAAAGGAGAGGTAGTTCAAGTTCACTAAGTCGGATGTAAGGCTGAGTGTGCTAAAGAACGTCCTTAGTGCGGTAACGTCTGCTTTCTGGAAGTTTCGGAATGAAGTCTTTGTTTCAGCGTTTTGGAGCCAGTACCAGATAAAGTCAAAGTTCATCACTTCCGTCAGTAATTATGAGGGCTGAGGAGTTCAGGCTATCAGTACCATCAGAACACGACAAGTTCAAAGCCACTACCGACACACAGCTTTTCATCCCACAGAAATCATGTGAAACAAGAGATAAGTGTAAGACCAATATGGATTTGATTTCTAGGACTTACATTCTCTATTGGATCTCCTCTAACCCTTCTTCGCGCAAGAGAAAACAGAAAGTCTTCTTAGTCTGTCTTCATAGGAGATATCCCGCATTCTCTCCAGTAGGCTTATAAGACTCCTCCGAACGTTCTCATGTACCCTCGGGTATTTCACCGTATGCGGGTTCTAGGCCTGCAAGCAGTATTCCAGCTGTGTCCTTACACACGACTTATAAAAAGAACAACACATCCGGTCTCCTTGACGCAAACGTTTTCCTCAACATACGGAGTGCCCCACTTAGTTTCCGGGCTACCTTTAAACATTGCTTGGAAATTCTGAGGTTCCCCTCTACGAGTACTCTCAAGTCCTTGGCTGTCTCTACCTTGCTAAACCCGCTCTCCTATCCGAGTAACCTGACAGATCCAGACTGTTCCCCAGAAGCGGCTCATCACATATGACTACATTCAAGGACAGCTACCAATCGCTTGACCACCTCTGTACAGTAATCATGTCCTTTTGAATGCGTGTGCTGTCTTCACATTAGTAAATATTTAGCGGAGACACTTCAGGTTTTTAGTAGGGTCATTGGTGAACAGTTACTACAGTGGTGGTCCACTCGTTGGTTCCTGGGGTACCGATCTAACCATCGCACCCTCTGCGTACCTTTTCCTTGCTATCTATACGTGGAAGGTGTGAGTCTTCATGAAGTCTCATATCCACCCTAGCAGTCTTCAAGATAGACCGAAGGCATTTGGATTGAGAATAAAAATCGGCGGTTCACTGAATAGAATGACTTCCTAAAGTCCAAGTAACAGAACTCAACTTTCCTCCCACCCAACATCTCCGTGCTCTCACCCAGGCATCAAATCAGGCTGGTGAGAAAAGACCTATGTAGTGGTCAAGAACGAGTTTCTGGTTAGCTTGAATGAACCTGAGATAACCTCACTAGGCATATCGGTGACATCAACTGTCGGTTGGAACTTTCATGACCGGGCAGACGGGTTAAGTCATGGGAAAGGGCTGGCTGAAATTGCGAACCTAAGTCTGTAGTGATGAACAATGGGACGCTTAATTAGGCAATCTAATGTTCCAGGATCGTTTGGGAGACTGTCTTGGACGAAGTGTCGCTAAGATGAACGGCAAAAGACCGTCGTGTAAATCTGTCGACGAATGTAAACAAGAATGTTCTGTGATTCGATGGGGGAAATGGGCTAACCACATTGATATGTGCCTAGGGAATACTTGAATCTGCAGCGGAAGAATTTTCAGGGCAGATGACAGTGTGACGATGTACCTTGCACTTCTAACAATGTTCATTGCTTCGGGAAGGTTTGGCATTGGTAGTAATTCTCCCGCCTGCCTCTCCATCCTGTTTATCGCGGTGGTCCTAAATCTTTAATGCACTGTTGCTCCGCAAGCGATAATTCAATGCCACTGGAATGGCTGCATTATTTCACCTAGTCGAGTCGTCTGGTACCACCGTAACTCGCCCTTTAGTAGCGGTGTATGTCTGCCCTGCTGCCGCCAGGAAGCTGTCTCAGTGCTCAGGGTTAGAAAACTCAACTAGCATGGGCCTAGGACTGCATGTACTTGCCTGCCACCGGCGCAGCCTCAGTGCTCGCTCAACACCCATATGTTTTGGAATGTTTACTGGATTTAGGACAGTGACCTGTTAAAACCTCAACGCTCTATACCCAGGTTTATTTTCTTTTATAATGGACTGAAGCATGCCTCCTTTACCAACATTTCCGTTTTATTTTGAGATCTAACACGACCTTGACCAAGAGCCATCCTTGGTTATGGACCTCCACAACTCTGTTCTTTGACTTCCACTGTCAAACAAATGTCCTTGATGAACCCATCTAGTATATCATGTTCTTCTCTTCCTCTATCCACATTCTGATAATGATACCGTATATTTCTCAACACACGTGAGAAGCACACTGGGTTACGCGCGATCATTGCAGATAATAAGGGGCAATACAAAACAACAAATAACCCAACAGCATTACAAACGTGAGATCTGCTATCAAAAAGAAAGAGATCAAAAATAAAATAGTTGTAGTTTACGAAAACTTGACGCGGGCAGCAGAAAACTGGGTAATTTGCTTCCTTTACTGATTCAGTCCAAAAAATGTGATGTTACATTGATTTGCGTTTTTCAAGCCTGTGTGTGGATCGATTTTTCAGATAGTTGAAGGTCACTCAAGGGTCTGCGTCCAAATATATCTTCAAGGTGTTTCGCTATTATATGGGGGTAACTAGCGACGAAAAATGTTGACCTGCGTCGGCTTTCGCGAGACAGGAAGGAGACGCCCAAATATCGGTGAACGATTGGGCAGACAGCGCATGACTTCGTCGACTGTTGGAAACCACTGGAAAGTTGTAAGTCTAGCGAATTGTTTGGCCTAAACGGGGTTCTGTGCGTAAAACCTCCGCAGAAAAATTCCTCGCACAACGGTTGTTTGTGGGGATAAGAAAAAACGCAATCCTACACGTTAACTGAGAGAATGTGGAGTGATCATATCAACTATAAAGAATAATGTGTACGTGACATTTTTAAAAAGATCATTTCGGTAGATTTCCGGTTGTTTCCAACTTCTTCTGTTTCGCATTCCACTCACTGACTTTGTCTGCTNTCTAGAATTCCCACAGCCCGTTCGATCCGCGAACGAGCCTCTTCAGTCACTTCTACTTGCACTCACCACAAAAGGCTAAACAGTATCCTGTAGACCAAGACGCCTGCCCCGGACAAACTGAAGTGGCTAGATCCGAATTCGGACACATATTCAAACTCGGGATAATCCGTTCTAAAGTTCATGGGTCTGTCCACTTCACATGGTCCCGGAGAAGTCAGGTGACTGGCTCCCTTGTGGCGAGTATCGTGCCCTAAACAAGGTCACGGTGTCCGATAGATATCCTATTTTCAACATACAAGACCTGGCAGCTTGCCTCTATGACAGAGCCGCATTCAGTAAGATTGTTCTGGTTCGTGCCTATCGCAAGATCCCGGTAGAGAAGACCGATATATCCAAGACGACTGGCATCACGCCTTTTGGTCTATTCGAATTTCTTCGAATGCCATTTGGCCTCAGTAACGCTGCACAAACCCTCCAGCGTTTCATCCACGAAGTATGCAGAGGCTTGGATTCCTTCTATTCCTAATTAGATGATATATTAGTGGTTTGTTCTTCCCAAGAAGAACATCTTCAGCACTTTCACTCCTTGGTCTCTAGGTTAGCCCAATACGGAATGACCATAAACTCGGCCAGATGCGAGCTCAGAAAAGGGAGCATAGAATTTTTAGGCCGCATCATTTCCGCTTCCGGTATCCAAGTTCTGTCAGCAACGATTGGTGCCGTCAATCATTTCCCTGAGCCGACATTTTTTAGACAGCTTCGTCGTTTCACCGGCCTGGTTAGTTACCACCAGCGGTTTATCCCTCATTGTGCGCAACTCCTGCAGCCCGTCACGGACTTACTCCGAGGCGGTTCACGTAAATTCAGTTTTACGGACGCAGCACGCACGGCTTTTGTGGAGCTTAAAAAAGCTATATCCAATGTTGCTCTACTGGCCCACCCAGACCCCCAAGCCCCACTTTTTCTTTTCACTGATGCCTCCAGTGTGGCTGTCGGTGCCGTATTACAACAGTCCGTTGATGACAAGTGTCATCCCCCAGGTTCCTTTTCCAAACGCTTGTTACCTGCCGAATCTCAACACAGCAGGTATGGAAGAGAATTACTTGCTACTTACCTAGGTATCCGCCATTACCGTCATGCATTGGAAGGTCATCTCTCCACTGTGTTCACTGATCACAGGCCTTTGGTGTATGCACTCGGACCTTCATCGGACAGGTACTCCCCCAGGGAGATCAGACACCTGGACTATGTTTCACAGTTTACCTGTGACATGTGGCATATCTCGGGTGCTCTCAATCCTGTCGCCGACGCTCTTTCACGCCTCCATGCAACGTTGGTCACGGAAAGATCTTTGGCCTTAGTGATCTAGCTGCAGCCCGACCGTGAGAGCCTGATGTTCAAACATCATTACAACGTCATTCCCTGGAGATACGCGCCATTTCATTGCCTAATGCAGAAGGAACCATCCTTTGTGATATGACTACAGGTATTCCAATATCTGTAGTGCCACTAGCTTACCGACGTGCCATCTTTAATCAGCTTCATAACCTCTCGCACCCGTAATTTGCGCCACTCTTAAGATGGTGACAGACCGATTCTTCTGGCTTAAGAATAAATCTGATGTTCGTAGTTGGGCACGCGCTTGCCTTCAGTGTCAACGTTTCAAGGTCCATAGACAAACCCGAAGCCCAATCTCTTCATTCGATCTTCCAGATGCCAGGTTTTCACATGTCCATTTGGACCTAGTTAGACTCTTACCGCCTTCATGCGTCTATGTTTACATTCTAACCTGCGTCGACCGTTTTACAGGATGGCCGGATGTCATCCCGTTGAAGAATTGTTCTTCTGAGGCTGTTGTGAACGCCTTCTTAGAACGTTGGGTGGCCAATCACGGGTGCCCTGCACCCATTACGACGGACCGCGATTCGCATTTCGAATGCTCAACATTCGGAGCTCTGACGAACCTTCTTGGATGCCGGCGCATTCGTACCACGGCGTACCATCCGCCCTCGAATTGTTTAGTGGGGCGGTTCCACAGGCAACTTAAGGCTTCGTTTTGTGCCGCCGCTAATCCGGCATGGGGTGAAATCCTTCCCTTCGTTCTTCTACGGATCCGGTACACATTGAAGGTCATTCTCCAGCGCATCCCGGCAGAACTGGTCTTTGGCTGCACCTTGCGTTTGCCTGGCGAATTTGTATCACCCCCTTCACTGACATCTCCACTTCCTTCAACACTCGCTTCCACTTTATCTTGATATATGCGGTGAATTCAACCCGCACCTCCAGGTGAACCGAATAGGCCAGCGCAAATGCACAAGGATTTGGCCAACTGTTCACATGTACTCGTCCGCTGTGACGATGTACGCACGCCGCTTCAGCCTCCTTATTCGGGCCGCTTCATAGTGCTTCGACGAACTCCAAAGCATTTCACGATCGACCGTCATATTCACCATGGCACTGCTTCCGCCGATCGTTTGAAGGTCGCACATGTCGACGAGGAAACTGCCCATACTACCCCGCAGCATCTTCGGAAGCCCCTGTCCCTACACCGTCTCCTTCGCCGGACGCCCATACACCACCTGCCACGCGCCACACCCGATCAGGACGTCGCATTTATTTCCCACAATGCTATGTAGACCTTTTTCTACACGTAATTCCCCCAGTAACCTACCAATTTCAGAAACGAAAAAACGCAAAAACACAAAAACGGCAAAAAAAATTTTGTACAGCAATACGTGAAGTTCAACAAACACCAGAAGGTTACACGGTGAGCCTGTATATAACTTTCGCTCGTCAGATACTTGTTTTCTTTCTACCTTACAGGTCACGCGCAGAGCATGGTGTAGGAAAACACACTCCCGTCTGTCGTTGCAGCAATGAGGAAAGTCTACCTCCCATCTTTTTCTCATCGAGGTTTGGTTGGTTGGGTAGCCCGCTCCGACAGCACCACCTTATGGATGCATGGACGATTCCGGTTATTACAAGCAGACCGACCCCTCTTCACCGTTATCATCATACTTCAATGTGGCATACGTAGTTGTTTTTGACCACGCTGGCCCGCACTCAACCCACGGTAACTTTAGTGTCTCTAGCATTATTTTCTTTCGCTTTTGTCGAAGGCTTTCAAGTTCAAAGTCTTCTAGGGGGACCTCTGTAGAGACATTCATGGTTTGCGACGTATCCCAACTATCTTGCTGTTTATTTTCACTGTTGACACTATTGACATTGTTTGGTTGCATATCTGTATTTACTCGCTGGTTCAAACGCCCAAGGTCACAATTGCACTTGCACCTCCCGGTCGCTAGCTACTGGTCTGTCGCGCTTTGCTTCTGTTGTGTTTTGCTTACAGCTCGCTTTCCCGGTCTCTTTGCAATAAAAGTCGTTGTCCTACAATCAGTTTTTCTGATTTACTTATTGTGGAGAATAGGCACGATTCTAGACAGAAACGTTCCAATAATCTAGAAGGATTGGTTGCTGAAGAGCGACTATCGTGAAAGCAGACAAAGTCAGTGAGTGGAATGCGAAACAGAAGAAGTTGGAAACAACCGGAAATCTACCGAAATGATCTTTTTAAAAATGTCACGTACACATTATTCTTTATAGTTGATATGATCACTCCACATTCTCTCAGTTAACGTGTAGGATTGCGTTTTTTCTTATCCCCACAAACAACCGTTGTGCGAGGAATTTTTCTGCGGAGGTTTTACGCACAGAACCCCGTTTAGGCCAAACAATTCGCTAGACTTACAACTTTCCAGTGGTTTCCAACAGTCGACGAAGTCATGCGCTGTCTGCCCAATCGTTCACCGATATTTGGGCGTCTCCTTCCTGTCTCGCGAAAGCCGACGCAGGTCAACATTTTTCGTCGCTAGTTACCCCCATATAATAGCGAAACACCTTGAAGATATATTTGGACGCAGACCCTTGAGTGACCTTCAACTATCTGAAAAATCGATCCACACACAGGCTTGAAAAACGCAAATCAATGTAACATCACATTTTTTGGACTGAATCAGTAAAGGAAGCAAATTACCCAGTTTTCTGCTGCCCGCGTCAAGTTTTCGTAAACTACAACTATTTTATTTTTGATCTCTTTCTTTTTGATAGCAGATCTCACGTTTGTAATGCTGTTGGGTTATTTGTTGTTTTGTATTGCCCCTTATTATCTGCAATGATCGCGCGTAACCCAGTGTGCTTCTCACGTGTGTTGAGAAATATACGGTATCATTATCAGAATGTGGATAGAGGAAGAGAAGAACATGATATACTAGATGGGTTCATCAAGGACATTTGTTTGACAGTGGAAGTCAAAGAACAGAGTTGTGGAGGTCCATAACCAAGGATGGCTCTTGGTCAAGGTCGTGTTAGATCTCAAAATAAAACGGAAATGTTGGTAAAGGAGGCATGCTTCAGTCCATTATAAAAGAAAATAAACCTGGGTATAGAGCGTTGAGGTTTTAACAGGTCACTGTCCTAAATCCAGTAAACATTCCAAAACATATGGGTGTTGAGCGAGCACTGAGGCTGCGCCGGTGGCAGGCAAGTACATGCAGTCCTAGGCCCATGCTAGTTGAGTTTTCTAACCCTGAGCACTGAGACAGCTTCCTGGCGGCAGCAGGGCAGACATACACCGCTACTAAAGGGCGAGTTACGGTGGTACCAGACGACTCGACTAGGTGAAATAATGCAGCCATTCCAGTGGCATTGAATTATCGCTTGCGGAGCAACAGTGCATTAAAGATTTAGGACCACCGCGATAAACAGGATGGAGAGGCAGGCGGGAGAATTACTACCAATGCCAAACCTTCCCGAAGCAATGAACATTGTTAGAAGTGCAAGGTACATCGTCACACTGTCATCTGCCCTGAAAATTCTTCCGCTGCAGATTCAAGTATTCCCTAGGCACATATCAATGTGGTTAGCCCATTTCCCCCATCGAATCACAGAACATTCTTGTTTACATTCGTCGACAGATTTACACGACGGTCTTTTGCCGTTCATCTTAGCGACACTTCGTCCAAGACAGTCTCCCAAACGATCCTGGAACATTAGATTGCCTAATTAAGCGTCCCATTGTTCATCACTACAGACTTAGGTTCGCAATTTCAGCCAGCCCTTTCCCATGACTTAACCCGTCTGCCCGGTCATGAAAGTTCCAACCGACAGTTGATGTCACCGATATGCCTAGTGAGGTTATCTCAGGTTCATTCAAGCTAACCAGAAACTCGTTCTTGACCACTACATAGGTCTTTTCTCACCAGCCTGATTTGATGCCTGGGTGAGAGCACGGAGATGTTGGGTGGGAGGAAAGTTGAGTTCTGTTACTTGGACTTTAGGAAGTCATTCTATTCAGTGAACCGCCGATTTTTATTCTCAATCCAAATGCCTTCGGTCTATCTTGAAGACTGCTAGGGTGGATATGAGACTTCATGAAGACTCACACCTTCCACGTATAGATAGCAAGGAAAAGGTACGCAGAGGGTGCGATGGTTAGATCGGTACCCCAGGAACCAACGAGTGGACCACCACTGTAGTAACTGTTCACCAATGACCCTACTAAAAACCTGAAGTGTCTCCGCTAAATATTTACTAATGTGAAGACAGCACACGCATTCAAAAGGACATGATTACTGTACAGAGGTGGTCAAGCGATTGGTAGCTGTCCTTGAATGTAGTCATATGTGATGAGC
>QNGE01008463.1:0-16891 GCA_008508345.1 Paragonimus westermani | reverse complement strand
TCAATATTCAACGACAGAGATAATCTATCCTCAAAACGGCTAACGAGAAGACACTCGCAATAACTGAATTTAATACGGTACTAATCAAATCAACGTACAAGAAAATGGGATCTCTCACCCCGAATGTGAAAATCCTCAGGACTCAAAGGAAGAAAGTGCCAGACAACCAGGCCCCAATCAACAATGGTGGACGATAAAACAGGTTCAGCTCACTCAAACAAATAGCCATTGTTCGGGTCAGAGCAAAACGACTATTCGTGCATCGAGAAACGGTGGGAATCATAAGTTACTCAAGAAGAGATGCGAAAGAAAAGTGTGCAATTTCGGCATTTGTAAGTAGACAGAGCTGGGACTAAGTGGTGGTAAGGGAAACGGTCAAAGTAGACTATGTGAGAACGAATACGAATGATGTGGTTTGTTTGGGAAGAGAGCAAAGCGTAGAGCCGCCTTCCGACATCAATCAGAGCTCAGCAATCACAAAATAAAGCAACACACCTTGACAAACTCAACACTGGGCCCCGAAAATCGGCTGGTTTTCCAAACCCAAGATGGCAATATAAACAGCGGCAGAGACCAGTTCGACGGAGAGGTGCACACATACAGCTTCATCCGTAGTCGCTTTGTGTTACTCTACAGACGCTTCTAAAAAACAAACTGACCTGATGTCCCGTTTCACAGTACCATCTGAAGTTTTTACCGACACATGACACAAATGTCTGTAGTCACCAGGATATACCTCGATGAATACACCATGGGGCAAACAACCCTGGGGGCTCCTCCGTGAAGAAGAACTACATCGTCTACTTGAGGATCACGCGAAGATTTCAAACACTAAGACGTAATCTACAACTGGGTAGTCGTTCACGCCGCCATTATATCCGGAACACACTAGGTCAGTGCTGTGCCTGTCTCCAGCCCGTGGTGTAACGTTCACGCAATGTCACCTCACCTGTACTCATGCCTACATTCAAGCACAACGAGAGCAAATCACTAGGATGAAACACCTATGAATTATCTGGGTCATCACAAATAGGCACGAGTGGCCTTTCGCTGACGATCCGCTCAACTTCCACCATGTAGGTGTTAAGTGACTCTTCATTCACTACCTGTAGTGTTACCGACGGCAGCACTCGTCTCACGGTTCGATTATTTTTTTCTCAAGCCCTGCCCCGATAACTCGCATCCAGAGGATTTAAATACCAATCAGTTCCTTGAGTCGACAGCCTGCCTGTCAACACACACTGGTCCAACTGTCGTAGCCTTCGTTATAGCTCCAAGCCTGATCCAACAAAGTTGGAACCGTTGTCACTGCGAATGGCCTCTGGCTTGCGCCGCCTTCCCAAAAATCGCATCAGGGCCATGAGGAAAGAGTCCAGACATATGGAATGGGCCACTTCAATGTGAATGGCACGAGTCTGTAAACAGGTAAATATGCAGCCCTAATGTTAGAGCTCGATTGTTCCCTCGCGCAACCTGAATGGGCCGGAATAATCCACCTCAGAACACCTGAATAGGTGGCAGCCCGTCGACGTTCTCATCAATGGAATTGGCACCATCGTTTGAGTGCATTGTTTAACATAAACTATTTTTCAGTGACAGCACTCATCTAACACTCGTTTAACGACCGCCATATTTTTTGAAATCCAAAACTGCCTTCTGACGCTGGCATGCACATGCGAGGCACCCATGTGCCCTTCGGATTCGTGGTAGCAGCGTATCAAAAGCCTTGTGACAGCACCGTGACTAGGAATAATCACCAAAATTACACCGTCTCCTTTGTCTGGTCGGATTCTTTCGCCAAGACACAGTGCTCCATCTATCAACGCTTGCAGCAATCTTTCAAATCTACATACCTTACTAGAATTTATGGTGAACGATCTTAGGATCCTGAATTCGTTGGAAAACTCGCGCTCTCGCATGAGCTTTATCAGTTTGAATCAAAAGACATTGATTTCGGACGTACGAAGGGTTCCTACTCTGGTTGATGCGCCTCGTCTGACGCACACCACCACGGAAACAAAGGTAACGTAACGTGATAACCGAACGATGGTCCGTATTAAGTTAGTCCAACTAGAGTATCTCGATATCAGCTGGTCCAGTATAAATTTAAAATCTGACTTCGTGGTAGTTGCATGAGTGCGCCTAGTCTCGGAGTCTTTCTTTAACAAGCACAACAAAGTTGGCATGTTCGGCCCCCGTGTTTCTGGCTTCAACAGAAAGCTGAGACCCCAAAACCAGAGGTTCATCCCCTTGGTAAAGGCCTGTGGCACCCCCTAGACACCACGTCGGCCGGATTTAATTCTGAAGGCACATGCCCCCACTATGAGACAGAAGTAAGGTCGTGGACAAGCCCCACATGGCTGGCAACGAAATTTGCGGAATGCAATGAGATGTTCTGTAAATATTGCAACACTATTGTAGAATATGTCTACAGTACAACGTTACGTATTCGAATCTTCAACTCACGAATAACGAAGTGCATCAGCTTGGACGATAGAACGGCTGCCGTGAGCTCCAACCTTGGTATCTTATTCGTTGTCTTTAGGGTCACGCTAGATTTTCCCATCAGAAAGCCGCACCGAATAATAATATCTGGGGCGACCATTGTTAGATAACCCACTGCACCGTAACCGACTTCCGACGCATCACAGAACATGTGCAATTCGACAAATTTTGCTGACGAAGGTCCTTGCCAAGTGCATCTGGGCCATACCACGCTGTCTATGGATTTGACATCAGTCAGCCAACATTCCCAACGCACCCGAGCGCAATCCCTTATATCGGTGTCCCAACCGATTCCGTGCTGACAAAGGCTTTGGAGTAACCTGCGGGCAGGCAATAACATTAGAGCCACTATACCCAGGGGATCATACAACAAAGCCACGCGACTCAAAATTTCCCTTTTCGTGTAAATGGTGTAAAAGAGGTTGACATGGAACCACAAGCGGTCGCCCGCCACTTGCCACCTCACACCTAGAGCTCGCTGGTATTCACAACTGTGGTGTTCTAGATTCCGTCGGTCGATAAGTTTTTCTTCGTTGAGTAAATGTTCAATGGCTTCATTACGGTTAGATACCCACTTAGTGAGTCTGAACCCACACAGCCGCAGCATTGCTCGAAGTTCATCTACCGAAGCCCTAGCCTCGGACATTGAGTCACATGACGCTAGACAGTTGTCGGTGTAGAAGTTCTCCTTCACTGTGATCGCAGTTCTCGATAGGCATTCGTGCTGATTATCCATAACTATTTTTGGTAGAGCAAAACTAGCCCAAAATAACAACGATGTCGCTCCGAAGGGGTGGACATTCAGCTGGTAAGTGTCTGATAGTCCTTCAAAGAATTCAAAACCCCACCGAAGAAAACTTAGTGCACCCCGGTCACGACACGGAACTCCTACTTAAAGGAACACCGCCTCAGTGTCAGCGGAGACCGTCGCTGTCTATTTGAGAAAACACATAACAAGCTGTTACTCAGGTCCGGACCTTGGAGTAGGGTTTTATTGAGAGACACATCCCGGTGTTCAGCGGCACAAGCGGAGACTATTCGTATCTTACCCGGCTTATTCGAGTTAAGTACAGGATGGTTTGGCAAGTACCATCCCCATGCTATAGTGGTAACACTCTTGTTTATGTAGCATTTCCTGATATGCTCCAGTATCACGGCCGAGTAACCGGCGCTTATTTTCGGGTCTCGAATCAACCGTTTTTTCAAGGCAGCAAGGCGTTTCTCAGCCATCTCCCTATTGTTGTTCAATACCCATTATCTTGTCTCCACGACGAACCCATCTCAAAGTGACCGTCCACGAGTATTACACTGCTCTCAGTCATATTTATTGCGCGCCCGTCCTCCACAGAGGGCTCTTTGTCCTCGGAAGTGCATCCGTCAGTGAAACCCAACTCATGCATCCTTCAGATCAGATCATCCAACGAGGCCGGATGCACTCCAATAAGTTTTACGCAATGTTCATTCTGGGCTTTGGTGCGATAAGGACCTCGGGGGCTCCAGCAGAAACTGGCCTTACTCGCATAAGGCTCATTGATACTGCCCTACCTCTGCCCCAGCACTCAGTGAGCTTCAGGGATAACGCATCCATTCGGAATCCCCACACCAGCTCTAGTTAAACTCTTGGGGGAAACACCCTTCAGGTGAGTCCATCCGTCTACTTCTGATTGACGGACAACGTCAGTCTGAGTCAGCGGCAGTTGGTTCACCATACAAACTGAACCAGCTGTGACGGAATGCTTCCGATCCAACGATTGCAGCTCAACGGACACCTCATTGCATGACTTTGCAGAAGCTCCGTGTAGAGTACGGACCATCATCTTACAGGGCTGTCCCTGCAATGGACCCATTGAACAATGTAGTGTCAGACCCGTTATCCAGAGAGGCATACGTTGTCACTGACGCTTTCGGGCCAACTAACCTGATCGGGACGAAACCTAGACACACGCCGTTTACATTGGACGTAGCACCACACAAGGATGACTTTGTCGTTTCCTCCTTACCCAGTTCAGGCTTATCCGCATGGGCCAACGTATGATGGCGTGGACCACAACCCGGTACCGCACATCGTATCTGTACTCTACGAGACTTGGCCACATGGTTCGCTTTTAGGCAAACAAAACAGCGTCCGGTGTTCCTCAGCATTGCTTTGCGTTGCTCCAACGACTCACCGCTGAACCAATCGCAATCGGATATATCGTGATTGCTCTTACAAACCGGACACCTCACGTTCACCTTCTCATAAGACACAACTATTCGACGTTGCACCTCGAGCATATGATTCCAGAATGTCTAGTGGATGATGAGTTACTCGTCCTGCTTTCTGTGCGAGCAGCGAACTGACCACACTGACCGGCACTGACTGCCACTGTTTTCTACGCGAAACGTGACAAATCACTCAAATTAGTTCTCTCCCGCACTCGGTTATGCTGTCGAAAACTTCTGCCCATCTTTCCTGCAGATGGTGACGCAGTCGCTGAACTGCTTCAATGAGTCTGGTTGAGATGTTTAGCTCTGCACCGTAATCTGGCTGCATTAACATCGCCTGACAGCACTTCATTTAGCTGGCTAGTTCACGCTAGCTATCATCGTCGCCAGCGCCTAATCCAGCACCCATGAAAATCTCCTTACTTACCGCTTGCATAATGTCATGTCGGCGTCCAAACTGCTGGTGCGAAATTCTCATAGCCTCTGTAAAACCCACCTCTTTTGGCAAGGGTGTACAGTGCTTAATTTCCTCTTTCGCCCTACCACGACAATAATATAACGAATATGAATGCTTTGATCCTTTGTCAACTAACTTATCTGCCACGTTATCTGCCACTATAGTACACAAAGCATTCGACCAAATCAAATATGTGGATTGCTTGTCACGTGTTCCATATACATCTGAGCAAACTTCTTGTAATGGCGCGTGGTTCGAAAAAGGCCAGTTATTATTGCGTGCTGGTGCATATCCCATTTTTACCATTTAATCACTCAAATTTACGTACTATTAGTTGTATTTCGTCATATTTACTTGTTTCAAGACCTTTTGAACATTACCAATTGATAAAAGTTGAATATCATATAGTAATGTCCACTCTTCAGAAATTGTCAGTCGTCAAGCGATCCTCCCAGCGCAAAAATGCATGTTGACTGCGAAGAAGGGTGTAAAATCTTCTGGTTGTTTAGCCAACATATGCCCCACTCCTGATATCGCAGAGGAGATCGAGGCCGCTGCTAAAACGGCAGTCTCAACAGCAAATCTTAGCACATCACACGAAAGGCACAACACCAAACCATGTTCATTTTCCGTTAACAATGTATTCGTCGATCAGGCTAAAAAATTAAGGGAATTAGAGGCTGGAATAGCAAAACTACACAGTAGAAACGAGGAGCTTGCCAAACTTTTGCATAAATTAGATCCGCTATTGTGCATTATAGATGCATCAAGTAACATCCGCCATCAGACTACCCCTAGTCACAAAGACCTCGTAGTCGCCGGAACGCTTATTGATACTGTAGTTACGGAATTGCACAAGCGGTTACGTTGTGTAAGCAAAGTGGTGGTGTTCAACGTACCTGACAGAATACCTCTGCTGTCGGTTAAAAGGACCTTACTCAAAGCCAGTAAGATGTAAGAACAAGAGTGCCATTGCTTAAGACTTCACAAGAAAGTTAAGCAGAAGCACTGTCCCTTGTTGCTACAGTTCACAAGTGAACTTGTAGCAAACGAATTTGTCAGAAGACAAGAGAAAATCAGGCGTGGCACAAATTTTAAGTCCATAAAACTCTTTAGTGACAAGACGCCACTGCAGAGGGAAATATTACGAGCCAATATTTACCGAGAAAAAACCACAGTCAGCAACCCCATTGATCTGACTGTAGATCTCGACCGCTCCACGGGTTCAGTGAACCAGCGAGTTACAGCTGGAAACGCCGTCGCTTTGCCGGTCCAGACGAACACTGTAAAACAAACCAGGTCTAGCTCGGATAACGCCAGGTGCATTCAAGTTTCCACAAAGAAACTCACGGCCATTGCTAAAAACATATCCCTCACGCTCAACGTCTTCTTCTGTCAACCGTGGCCTTGACTAGACAAAGTCCTAGAACTAAGGCATCCAGAGTTACTCAGAACACTGGAATAAGTAGCTCAAATGCCCCTGATAATGACGCGGCTGTGCGAGCAGAGTCATCCACTTCTCATCAGAGGAATCTCTCTCCGTTATATGGAGTAGTCGAAAATACCAACGGCAAATTCAAAACACCTAAACAATGCTCTGGATCAGCAATATGAATTGTAAGGTGTTCACCAGAGAACAGTATTTAGGATTTGTAATATAAGGGTAAGACAAAGGAACTTAACAGGGGTCATGGATCTGGTTTTAAAAACCACATCCTAAAAAACAACGCTTTGCATGTAAAACTGCACAATCAGTCTCCCACTGCTTCCATGCCAACCTACTACTATCCTAGGGGTTACGATTACCATCCATTATTCAATGGCTCCGTAGTAACTTATCCTCCTACCCAAAATAGGAGTGCTACTGGAAACCAGGTTCCCAATATGTATACCTCATCAAGTGTGTCACTACCTGAATATGTCAACAACACAAATGTCCGCCAAACCAGTCTTATTTAGTGCATCCCAAGATATTGCATCAACCGTCACCTGGCCCCCATCCCCAAGTCCCCTCTGTCATCCCTCCATAAGGGCACTCTTCCAGCACTTCCTATCATGGAGCCAAACTATTACGACATCCGCTCAAATATGAGCAGAAACTCGGTACATCCCTTAGATCAGGCCTTTCCATTTGGTATTTTTCAACCCACTGCCCCATCTCTCATGAAGTTCTTTAGCATTTTATCTGTTGTATCTGACAAAAAGAATTTCGTAAGTTTAGTACTAATGAACGCAAGATCGTTGGTTAGTAAGATGCACATTTTCAAACCCTTTGCCTTTGTATCTAATCCCTATATCATCTTCCTAACTGAGATATGGTGCTCTCCTGACACCCCAGACGGTCAGATGAGCATCGTAGGATATCAAATGTTTCGTAGGGATCGTCTCACAGGACGAGGAGGTGGATGCATCATTTACCTGAAAGAGCAATTTTCCGCAGTAGCAATTGATGAGTCTATACTTCATAAACTCGAGGATTCTTTGTGGTTACTGGTCTCTATTGGTTCTCGCGAGCTACTTATAGTATGCATCTACAGGCCGAAAAATGCTGTGAGCAATGATTTGACTGACCTTGTGGAGATAATGAATCACGTCCAACCTATCTTGTGAACACAAGCTAATAGGCGGTGACTTCAACATGCCTAATATCTCCTGGACCTCAATCTCTACTCCAGCAAAACAGGCCGAATTCTTTTCATACATTCAAATAAATGGTTTGAACCAACATGTCCTAATGCCCACCAGAAAGGGGCATATTTTGGACCTTATATTTACCATAGGTATTTCGTCTACAGAGTTATCTGTTCTACAACAATTCCATGGAAGCGACCATAATGTCGTCAAATGTCTGTTTGATTTCAATGTGGCTATCAAACCGACAACTGTATTCTACCGTCCGATCAAATTTATTTATTGGAATGCCTTCTCATCCCTACTAAGATCCTTAAATTAGAATACCTTCTCTTGCACATCGGACCCAAGCATAGCGGCCGGAGAATTTATCGGACATCTGGCGTTTTGTATCGACGGTTTGGCCCCCATTGAACCAAAACGTGTTGGCTCGTATGTACAAGGTAAAATCCTTACTGCGAAAGAGACCGACAAACTGAAAATGCTTAAGTCGAGGTACAGAAGAGCACTAGACTTTTCCCTGGCGATGCAAATGAGCATAATGTTTGAACACAGAACGTCAGACGCAAATCCGTCATATTGACGAAGAGAAACTCGCAATCCGTTGTGAGCAAAGATGTACGAGAATAGTGCAACCGATGAGACGGTTGTCGATGACACTGTAACGATATGCGAACTCTTCGGCTCACACTTCGCTGCCACGTTTAGCGTAGACAGCACCTCATTTCCTGCTAATATCCCATCAAAATCAGATAAAGTTTTGAGTAATGTTCTACTCGATGTTCGAAGTGTTCGTTCACAGTTAGCTAGCATTAGGCCCTCAATCCATCCTGGACCAGATGGTATCCCACCAATGGTCTACAAGCAGGCGGATGAGGATATACCCATCCTCTTACTCAATTTGTTCAACCTATCACTTCCATCCAGCACATTCCCCCTCAGTGGAAAACCTCAATCATTATACCTCGTCACGAGAGTGGTCCTAGGCAGGACGTTAGTAACTATCGTCCCATCAGCCACACATCAATCTACTCGAGAATCTTTGAAACGATGATAAAGATACACATAGTTGAGTTCTTAAGGACACAAAACCTCATAAACCCTTCACAGCACGGCTTCTTTAGTGAACATTCGTGTTTGACATGTCAGCTGGAATTCTTAAACCATATATCGACGTCCGTCGATGATGGATGTGTGGTAATTATCATACTCTTGGACGTGCAAAAGGCTTTTGATCGTGTGCCTCATAAGCGCCTCTTGATCAAAATAGCATCTTTTGGCATACAAGATCCCTTGTATGGCTGGTTGTCGTCATAACTTGAATGTCGCACTCAAACAGTCAAAATAGGAGAGCGCCGTTCAACACCAAAACCGGTGACTAGTCCAAGGAAGAGCTTTGGGTTCGTTGCTCTACTTAATGTACATAAACGATCTGTGCGACGTTATTACACATGGCAAGCTCTTTCTGTTTGCTGACGATATCAAAATCGTTTACACATTCCTCCAGGGCAGTAACATCAATTTCTGTCTACAAAATATACGACAGGACCTAGCCTGCTTGCAGTCGTGGTGCAGAACATGGCTGATGTCGTTCTCAGCAGACAAATGGTTGCAAATCAACCCATGGCTCCATCTCACTAGATGCTTGTGATATTGATACAGCCACTTCGGTCTGAGATCTAGGAATACGGTACTCAAACTCCTTCAATTTCTCTGAACAAGTACGCTTCCAGGTAGCAAAAACTAGAAGACTAATAGGTCGCATCAAAAAGGCGTTCAGCCTACCAGCTGCGAAGCTGACGCTCTACAAAATGTGTGCTCAGCCTCAACTCGAGTATTGCACCTTCATTTACTGCCACCTACGCAAGTCCGATAGGCTCGTGTAAGAAAACCTTCAACGATTCTTTACCAAAACCTTATTAGGATAGTCCTCTACGCTTACCTATACACAACGTTGTGAAAAACTTGGCATCGGTCCACTTCGGCTGCGTAGACTAAAGTCGAACTTGACGCTGCTGTATAAACTCATACATTCGGATGCGATCACCACTGCGATTACCGTCCACTTACTACACAGCCCTCCATATAGACTAAGAAATAAGGATTCCACCGTGCCAACCCCGATATCCCGGAAGAATATACATGCAAACATCTTCCTTGTAAAGTATTCCTACATTTGGAATAAATTTCCAAATGAGGTCAGAGCCAGTAACAACATTCAGCGTTTTAAAAAAGGTTTGGACAGCTATCTTACGTTAACAAACACGATGTCCATCTTCAAACTCTCTGAATCACCTGATGACCTTTTTGAGTGTGGTTCAAAAAACATTTGGCCGTCAGATGCGTAGTACGTAGATAACCACTCCGCTGTCCAACGCCCCTCGAGAACAGCCCGCTTGAAACGGTTTGTTATATGGTTTACTCACAAGATCATTTAGCCCTTGGCCTACTGTGCGCCCACCGAACCCTTTGACACCCAACACAATTTTAATGACATGTGTTTACTCATGTATATGCAGTGCTCAAATTGCTGTGAAATATGAACTCGGCGCATAATAATAAGTCCAACAGAACGATGTCATGTGAGCTTTAGTTGTCACGCACATTTCATGCAGCCCTCCAAACCGTCGACTCAATTCTCCGTTTACCCGAATAAATCTTGAGTGAATAGTAAAATACCACAAGCAGTAGATAGGGTTATATATTCCAGTAATCATAGCAAAACTAATAATATCGAACGAGTTCTTCGTCAAAAATTCCCCACATATATTGTCTGTCATAGTAAATGTTATAAACCCAAATTTTCTCATCTAACGTATGGAATTACATTCTCCCTCCGGATTCCCATATTATCCATTGAGCGAGGAAATTTTCTACGACATATGGGCGCATGAAACTTCGTCTAAGCTGAACGGTTCACGAGATGTTCAACTTTGTGACGTTTTCTAGCAATCAACGGAATGCTGCGTTGGAATCTGCCCATTCGTTCGTTTGATTTTGGGAGTTCCCGCCATGCCTCGTCGAAGCCGATCTATCTTCACAATTTCCGGACGCCAATTTCATTCCCTAATAGCAAAAAATTCCAAAGGTGCGTTTGGACATCCTCCGAAAGTGCGTTGGCGGCTGTAGATTGTTTATAGGCAGATTTGGATGCGGTAATTGTTAATTGGCTGGTTCGTGGTATAAAATCGGGCGTTTCTGCGTTGAGCGGCAGATACCCCGTTTTCGCGCAAGATGTCGGAACTGGTGGACCTCAGTGAAGTGTTTCGAGTATAATTCCCAGATGGTTTCCGTTTTGAATCGTTCATGGAATTTCGTGGTAAGTTGCGAAAGTTTCAGTTGGAGACAGGAACGAGTTACGTTATGAGAAGTTGTGTAACACGTGCAAAGTACTTCCGGAATTCGGGGAAGGAAATTCCGGAATGTGCAGTGTACAAGTTGTGCTACCTGCTTTGTGTGCACTGTACCAGGAAGAGCAGGCGGACGGATAGCGTGAATCACAGGTGAGTATTTCGTTTTCTGCATGTTTATATATATGGTGTTACAGGTTTCAGGAATTTCAGTGTCCGTCGGTTATTCACTTATCGTACAGGAAGGGAGCTTCGCGTATATCGCACAGTTACTTGGTTCACAATCACAGGAAAATGTCGGTCGACCCGGAAGCATACCCCGACAACCGTAGGCTAGGAAGTTCGGCGGAGGATGCTGTATGTGGGTTGTTGGATAGTTTCCACAGAACCCATGAAGTTATCGATTACGTAAGGCGTGAGTATGATATGTTGATGAATCCTAGTGACGTAAGGTCGTTAAGACGAAGAAAGCGATTACGTGAGCATCCGGATTGCGATTTAGAGAGCATACGTAAAATGCTAGAACCTGTACGACCTATGTATTTGAAAACGGACGACGAGGGTAACCTGTTGGTTTTGTCGTTTACTTCTGAAAGACTTCAAGAACTATACGTAAATTATGTAAGTGTTACCATGGCTGATTCCACAGCTGAGTGCAGCAACGGAGCTTACCATTTATGGCACGTTGTTGTTACAGATTGTAATGGGGAAGGTAGGGACGCTTTTTTATAGTTTTTTCCCTAATGAAAGTTTGTTATGTTATAAGGTCATGTTGGACAGCTTCAAGCAGCTGATGCCAACAAGGGATGTGAAGACGATCATGATAGATGAGCACCCGGCACAGCTGGAATGTTTAGAAGAATATTTCCCTAACGTTGAGATTCTGTTTTGTTTATTCCATATGAAACAGAATATGGTTGACAGATGTAGGCAACTAAAGAGGATATCTTCAGATGAGAGAAACTTTCTCGCTGAAGAAATGAGTGATCTGCTGTATTGTAAATCCGAAGATGAATTTAATTGGATAGTTAACAGCATTTGTAGTCGCAATAGGGAGCTTGGTGAATATTTGCAAACTCGCCTGCTTCCTGTGAAAGAGCACTGGGCCATTTTTGCACGACGTGGCATTGTGCATTACTGGAATGGGACTAATAACAGGGTGGAGGTGGCTAATAGGTATATCAAGGGCAATCTGTCACCTCGATCAACGTTATACGACTGTGTGAGGGAGATGCTGGATCTAAACGAGTACTTGGAAATGAAATTTCGACGGATTTTTACGATGCCGCTAGTGAAGGGTGGACGTCCCGCATGTAAAACGAGCGGCGTAAGTGCATTGGAACAACTTTCTCCGTATGCACTAAGGGTAGCCGGGGATAACTGGAAGAAGGCTGTTTGCGTGTCGGACATGCAACCGGGCAAAGTAATGTTTGCTGATAAAAACGTCGTCAGCGTTGACGGTCATGGGTCCTGTACGTGTTCGTTCTCCATCAACTGGGAACTGCCATGCAGACACCTTCTGTGGTGTTGTAATAATGATCTTATTGATGCGAACAATATGTTGAGAAACGGTAGGTGGTTACTGCCGGAATATTCTCGAAGCTGCGCAGTTAACGGTGCAAGCTCGGGATGTTTAATTAAGGGAAAGATGAGAAATAAGGCAAGCAAACTGATAGAGACTAGGAACCTTACCTCGAACATTTGTGAGGTGGTGAGCAGCATGCCGGGTGAGAGTTATGAGTGGACTGTGAGAACGTTGAGCCAGTTTTTGGATTTAGCTACGTCAGGCGGAAAAGTGTTGGTAGGGTCGTTTGCCAGCTTTGACACTGAGGTTGAAAGGCAAAGATCCCCTCAGCCAGAGGTGTCGAAGCCACCAACATCCGGTTCTCAATGGAGACAACGAAAGCAATCTATGCGGAGAACGTCCTCGACAGTAGGATTTGGAAACCAGCCTGCAATGATGGACGACACGGAGTTCGCTAGGAGTGTCAGGTTACGCCACATCAGCAGCAACTCCTCGCCCAAGTATGTCACAAAAAAGAGTAGGGGTGGCGTTCGTGGAAAGCACCTTCCTCCCGTGGACGATCAACATTGTTCGGGATGTGGCCAAGAGGATTTGGCGGATGAGGACTCAACCGACTGGATCCAGTGTGATAACTGTTGCCGTTGGTGGCATTAGAGTTGTGCCGGACATCCAAATGTCGCCAACGTTTTCAAATGTCGGTTCTGTTAACCCGTTGCACGTTTCCAGTTTCACCGCTTGCACCGCTTGCTTCAACTTGTAAACTCACCATATCATCAATATGCGCACTGCTTGCTTGCATTTACCGTTTAATGTAATGCATTCCAACCTACCCCGTTTGTTTATTCCGTTTTTCCCCGCCCATCCCGTTTTGCCGCACTCATCATTTCCGTTGTTACGTTGCAGGATGGGCGGGGCTGCTGCAAAATCCACCCCCTCCTCAAAGCGGTGCAGCAGTGGCAACGATCTACGGGATGGGCTAACGGGGCTCTAGTGCGCAACCAAATGACCTTTGTGTGGTGGAAAATTACACAATACACATTTGTCATAATTACGTATCTCCGCCTTTTACAATGAACTAGGTTTGGGTGCACTTGTTGAAATAGAAACCATTGCGGTTGCTCCAGATGCACTACCACCATGCGAGAATCCTGCGGTTGTAGAAGTACCCTCGATGTCAATTCACTGAGAACGTACATTTGTCGTTGATAACATGGAAACATGTGTGATGCAGTGTTTACATGTACTACTGGCGATGGTTATATTACCAATGAGTCCACGTTCACCGCGTTCTACCGCGTTGTCGACACAAACTTGTAAAGTAGTGCCCTGGTTGGTAGACTCCGAACCACTCACTGAGACTAATGTCCGCAATTGCATTGCGGATCTCAAGCGTAATAAGGCTGATGGTCCAGATGTTGTCGTTGTTTGGCCGAGTTGTCTGTGAAGTGGGTGCATTTATTGACGAGGGGCAGTGAAAGCCGTAAGGATGCTGTCTCGCTGATGACGCCTCACTCTCACTTGCAGCTCGGTTGTTTGTTTGCAAGGTGTAGGCAACTTGATGCTGTACGTTTGAATATGGACGTAGTCATTTTCAGTAGTTAGGTCCTTTCCCGTCGCCTTCTTTTTCCTTCTCTCTTTCTATGTAGGGTTTGCTGTTTCTTCATGGTTATGCGGCAGTTAAGCATTGGTGTGAACCACTGATGTATTGCTGTCTGTTATGATGATGATTTCTGATTATGAGTAATTTCTGGCAGACAATGAAAAAGTTCATATGCATGCATTCATTGCATACTGCGCCGTTGGATATCGCAACGTAGGAAAAAGCAGAGTGTGCGAAAGAAGCTGAGAAACGACGTATGCACTTGAGGTCGATGGCGATGCTGGACTCCCTCCGTCCTTCCCAGTCGTTCCGTTAACCCTCCTTTCAGGCTGCGGGCGCGACATCAATTGTTGTGGTGTGTAAGTGACCATTCAACAGCGGATCCGTGTCTTGGCAGCCGCAATGGAAAATAACACTGAGAGATGAAGAGACTTAATGATTATACCGGTGTTCGTTGAGGCCGGTGGACTTAGACTGATGCCTATTCCGACACTCGTAGCGCTACATTACGTTTTGTAAGTCAATTTCGCCCCCAAAGCAAACGCAAACGCTCGGTGCCTCACATAGTGTTCATTGACTTCAAGTGCCACCAGATCAAACACGAGTCAGTGTCGATAGGGGAAATCAATATACCATGTGGAACGCTTAGTTGTCAGCATTTCAGAATAAGAGAAACAGGGGAAAACGAAAAACAGATAACATGTAGCAACATTAGTTCAATACGTAACGATTTGGTATGACACGCGAAATTATTACCAATAATCGTATGCAACTTTCAATGCACATGATGGAAATATGAACACACAATGATCAATGTCTCGATGTCCACACCGAGAACATTTGAGTTCAATTCCACGCAACTCAAACGACGAAATGTAACCATTATCACGACGACCGGACCAATGCCAACCGACAGGGAAACAGTACAGGAGGTATCATTACGCCTACTTGTAATGCTCCCTCGTTTGACACAGTGGTCTAAAAGCAACAAATACCTACCTCGTGACTTACCGTCAGAGTATGCACTACGAACTTCCACGGGATTCCTCCAATACGCCGGACGAAACAGTAGAGGAAATACTCAATCAAAACAGAACATCCATTTATACTCTGACCATGTACCATTCGCAAACAGCTCTGCAAAGTAAAATAACGCACATGCAGACAAATCAGCCGGAACTTCCAAGCCCCGCAGTTAAACACCTTGCCTTCATTTACGAGGTAAACCAGCGTCCATCCGGAACACAAGCTGACTCCAAATTCACTCATGTGGCCAAGCCTTACACGGCCAAACAAACCACCATATGAATCCAAACAAATCGCAAACCATACCGGTAGATCACATACTGCATACATTTTCCAGCCCACCTCCACTCCGCACGTGTGTGAACAAAAAATAGTCATATTCCACATTCTACCATGCTGAGCGTTCACACAAAAAATGTTTACTTGAAGGAAAACCATCACACACACATACCAATCTACAGCCTAATTTTAGATGAGCGCCAACAAAAGTTCAGATCAATCACGTGCATTTTTACAGCTGATGCTTACCTACCTGAAAATCCTCCCGGAGTGACCTTGAAATATTTGAAAAATCGCACATCCCACAGCCTTATAAACAGTGAATAAGTGTAACATTCCATTTTTTTGAGACTAAATCTGTAAAGTAAGCGAACTATCTCCTTCTATGTTGCGTGCGTCAACGTTTCATAAACTACAGTCATTTTCTTTTTGACTACGTCCTTCTTGCAACAGACTTCACGTTTGTGCTACTGTTTAATTATTCGTTTTTGTATGCTTTGTTACCATCTACAGTGATCGTGCATAATCAAGCGTGCTTCTCACATGCGCGTTGAGAAATTTATATTATTTAATTACCTTCTAATCCAGCTTCTGCCGGTTAGCCGAACAGAGTTGATTCGCGATACTCATTCTTAGTGCGCTACGATGTGGCAGGATCACACAAGTCAGAGGGAAATTTACTACATTTTAACTTTGGCGCGCGTTCCAAAAAGGGCAAGTGATTACTGCGTGAATATTTCATTTGAAGTTTCCTTTATAATTATCATCGGTGATATCATTATTCTATATAATGTGGTCACATTCCACTTACGTTTAAGTCTGGCCGAAAATATAATCATATTTACGAAACATGGTGACCAAAACCACTCGTTATACAAGATCCGCTAGTGCCAAACCCACAACATCGAGCACTAGAGCTGATGTTGATCGTTTTAAAGGCAAAGGTTCTAGGTTCAGAGCTCACGTAAGCCCTCCTAAGGTTACTGCCGCCAATGGGGGTGAAGATAACCTGGCGGTTGCCAACCCTCAGACCAAAAACTGCTCAGTTCCTGTAGATAGTGTCTTGACGGACTTGTTTGTTAAGGTATCTGAGCTAGAAGCAGGGCTCGCCCAATTAAGGGCAAGTCATACAGCACTTGATTTACTGGAAGAGAATCTAGTATCTTTGTCTTATATTTTCAAAATGCCTGAAAGTCCCAATGTGGATAACATTCGGAGTGCTAGTGTGTTCATCAACACATTGGTAACAGAAATCACAAAACGAATGCGTTGCTCATACAGTGCCATTGTATTCAATTTGCCAGACGAGCTGC
>QNGE01008462.1:0-16894 GCA_008508345.1 Paragonimus westermani | reverse complement strand
CTGTTCGTAACTGTCTGTTCCTTTGAGTCACAAAAACTTCAATCACACTGAACTGATGGCCTTCAAGAATATTTTCTGATAATTCTCCACCTTGGTTCATGTAAAGCATCAAGATTCACTATGTCGACGGTAAGGATGTACATTTTCCACACTGTTAACAGACCGTGAACAGATGTGAGATCGAAAATAAATTTCGGTTTCTTGAAGTGTGTGCCAACGCGTAAACTTTACTCGGTTGATGACCATAAACCTACTTGGCGATTCGCATAGGCACTGGCCCGAAGCAGTAATGATTTAGTAGAGCGCCTGAGTCCCAAAACAAACATGCACCCACGAACGTATCCCATTTCAACGAATACGGATTGTTGGAATCCCAAATAAACACAGATTAATGGCTAAGTTGACCTGGCTCATGCTAACAACACATCTCGCTATCAAGATCACATACCGAGTAAGCTATCACAATGTGGCACTATCCGGTTTGTGATGACGCACACATATACACAAAAGTGGAATGGATACAGTGTGCGTATTCTACCGTCAAAAGCGATAAGGAGCATGTTTATTCCAATAAGCAATGAACGTCATTGTTACGATAACTTAAACTAAGGTAGGTGATCACCACATACCAATTCGAAGGGAGTTTGAAAATGAGAGTGGTCGCTATCCAGAAGACAATAGTGATCATTTAAAAGGCGATAAATTAATGAAAAACCCCGAAAATCCACGCCAACCCTTGCAAGGAGACCACCGTAATTTGGTTCCCTAATGAAGTTGATGCATCTCGTCTCAATGATACTGAGCTAGCAGTGTGATATATGTAACCAGTACGAGTACGGCAAATCTAAGTGGAACTCAACTACAAGGCACGGCTATTCTTTTAGATAACCATCTCAATGCCTATACCGTCGTATAGAAGAAAATTAAAACTTTGAACAGCATGGCGGCAGGGCTTTGATACCTCATAGCGAACAATTTAACGAAAAAATGCACTGTCACAATGTGAAAGCATAATTACAGTAAGCTTGATTCATTGAGAACGGAAAATGCAACATGTGACACTACGGATGGGATGAAACACGTGTGTGTTTACCTGGCCATAGAGACAACCGTTCGAGGTGGACGACTGCGTGAGACCGAACTTTCCACGTTCGTATTGGAAGCACATGCCATGGTACTCCACACAGAAGGTGCTCGTGCATCAATATCAAAAGCGTAGCCAACATCTGTCTCGTCACGTTCATATTTACCGGTTGATTTGACTTTGGCCGGATAGAATCCCGTCAAGCGACGTTTCGCCGCACGCCTGGCAGATAGCTGCTTGCCGTTTGACAGGGACTCCGACCTATTATCTTTAGACGAAGCGGCAGCAGCCCGTGAAACTTCAGCGACCAGAGCAGCAACCGCGTTCTCTGCCTCCAGTTGTTGATCCGCTTGGTTCGTTAAAAGTGAAGGCGAATGGGACGGAGAGAAGCTAACAATTCCGTTCACGGGATAGTATGTGGGAAAGAACGGTAACTGTGCAGGGGGCATCCAACCGGTGTTAGTGAGGATCGAGGGCGGCTCGGGTGGCAAACAGTTAGGGAAAAAGAAGGGAAGCTGTTGTTGATAGTGTTTAGGCAAACCAGTTGACCAAATAGCTGGTTGGCTGCCTGGTAACGGATGTGGAACCGCGGCGTTCGTCTGTCCAACGGGATACGGAGGATTATCAGGTAGGCTGCCATTAGAAGCTGCCTCTTTGAGAGTTGCAAATTCTTCTTGTGATACTACATTTACCTAGTGTAAAAGCAAAAGGAACGGAAAACGGTGACGAACATATGTGTGAAGAAACGCACACTGACAGAAACAATAAGCCACCCAGAGGGGAGTCTACCATGACAAGGTGAACTTCGGAAGACAAATCCTGAGGGAAAAAACCGACTTGTACAAAAACTTGTAGATAGGTTGTGCTGATATGAACCTGAACTTCCACAATGTGCCTGCCTACCTTTGGTCCGGAAGGTCAACCAACTGCGCAGAACAACGAAACCAGTGAATTGAACTGCCGAATTTGCGTTGGGTAAACAAAACCAAACGACAACCCATTGTATTATTCTAATCCACTGCGATGATAATCATATGCGGATGAAAAGCCCGCAAACGCGCATAACGCAGCCAAACAACACCCTCGAAAAGACAGCTTACTTATTCACTCTATTTAGCGTTAGTACCTCATTAGTCCAATGGTCGTTGGTACCATTGAACAACTCACTGCTGTTTGCTGGATATCGGTCTCCGGATCGGGTCTTTTACAAGACTGTTGCATTAGTTCTTCAAATGATCAAAAGTATGGAAATGGTGATCGTGATAAAGCAAGTATTCCGACTCCGGAGTGCGTATGAAGATCGCGAACCAAGAGAGACTGGCGTGTAGCTTATCAATAATCCAAGAAAACGGATTCGCTCACCTCACGTACTGCAGATAGAAGGAGCTTCTAAGAAGTTCAACACTGTGCTAGAGTTTTGTCAACATGAATCACTGTTATTAGCTTTTATCCCTCTTAAAGTAATCCAACCGAGTCCACCATTCACGGAATCACGTGTATTTACCCCTCAGATAAGCTAGAAGTAAAACGCATTTCAAGAAAAACGGCACTAGCAAATGACTATCCTTGGATTTCAACGAATTGAACAAAAGCAAGAGACTAACTAAAGTGCCTTGAAAGGGCGACATACTCGTAGTTTCGCAGTTCGATTCAATTCACCTGATGAGGATAATATCATGCAATCGGAACCTGGAGATTACCCGTAGTTGACGAAGCTAAGGTGGTTGGTCGACAAAGCTCATCGTGATGTATTGAGTATATAACATTTGGTGTGATGGCACGCGTGTTCATTCATTCGTTGTCACTATTCGCTTACTGCATGCGATTCGCACGTTTTATGTTTGTATATGAAGGATGTGAGTGAACGAAATGTTCACCGATCGCAACATATCAGTTTTTTACGTTTATGAAGCAGTTAAAGGAAACTCAGTGGTTCAAAAGAGGAAACTCGCAAACATCACCGCACAGTTCGTTGACATCTACCTTAACAGGGTACCGCTTGAATAGGCTATTCCTAGCATGTTAAGCACAGCTTAACCGGCAAGTTCAAGCACAGCAATCCTCATACTTGGGCAGCTGATTCTACACTGTGTTTGCTGATACTCGTTTAAGTTCCAGATTAGCTACGTAAGCAGAACAGGCAGTTATGCAGTCGGGCAATTAAGTTCAAGCTGCTACGAGTAGAGTGTGCATTCTACAATAATCCGATAGCCCAGAATGCGCAATTATCTGATTGATCCCCCGATACTGAGTCCTGTGAAATCTCTATCCAGACTCGCTGAAACGGTTCGACGCTATCGTTATCCACAGGTGGAGACGGTTTATAGAAATAAACATGGGCCAGTCAAAGATTTTAACCGAGTGCCACAGATACGGTCAACTATGAGCGAGTGATCCCCGACATTCACCATAAGAAAATCAGACACGCCAACTTAACTGGGAAATCTTACTCGTAGAGTGATGAAGTGTTATAGTGTTTTCACTCCAGACAATCTGAAGTGCTGAACCGTATGAATCGTCCATGGTTAGCGAAAGCAAAAAAGTGGATACAGCACATCTAGCGTGAACTCAGCAAGCGGACAGAGCAGAAACAAATGTCGGTTCGGATAAAGATAAGCATTACAGAATAGCCCTAACCAGAGTGAAATTCCAGTTTAGGTTTTTTTCTTCAGAAAGGGCTGGGAGTAGTAATTGAATGTGAAAGTTACCACTAAATGTGACTACGGTTTGAACTTCAATCGGCAAAATCTTAGAAAAACACATCAATATCTATGATCTGAAATTCTCTACTTCTGCGTTGGACTGATAAAGCATCGCCTTTCCACTCCAAACAAACCATCTAAGATATTTCCATAAAAAAAACGAATGATAGACCACATGCCTGAATTTGAAGCGACTGGTAAGTGTGAAAAAGGGGGTTTCAACAGTTTACCTTTTCAATGTGATTGCTTTCACTCAAATCACTGCCTACAGCAGTTTCAATCGAGTCGGAAGCATCTTCCAAGTCCGAAGAATCATCAAAGCCCAGTTTACAAACTGAGGTGTAACGCTTTCGTCTCACAGTACGTTCATAATCTTCCAAACCGAGGCGAATTTGTTGCAGTAAGTCAGCCTGCACCTTTGCCCTATCAACAGGAAAAATTGAGAGTTTAGTACAACCGTCCACTGACCTCAGTCGATAGCGGCTAACGAACGAAAAACTGTTTCGATTAGAACCGAAAGTGAGTAAAAATGCCAAAACCAGCAAACTGAAAATTATGAGAATATTTATAAAAATTATATCAGTACCAGATGATACTTATAATTCAGTGATAAAACGGGAAGAGTTCCACCAGCTCGCACACCGTAATGTCGTTCTCTGCTCTTCAAAATACCGGAGAATGGATAGGTTAGAAATTAAACAAAGATCAACATGTAGGCAGCAGAATTACACATGGTCCATTATTGACCTGGAGATATGTCGACATGAGACAATGTTAAAAAACGCTAAATAACCACACTGTAAATCTGAGTATCCCATGATCCTATAATAACTGCCAACAACAATAAAACACATGTAACAACATACCAATAGCTAATAAAAACGCCTAATTGTTCAAACAGCCGGTCACCTCAACGGTGACGTAGGATATTTTAGAAGAGAGCGTTACTAAGAAGGAAGGAGTACTAGATATGGTGTAGATGCACGTACGCTACTGATTACGGCACACAACCCTCTCAGACAGCGCCTCCAACCAACGATTTGAATGAATGCGCCGACAAGCCAGCATTCCATCTACAGATCTGGCCATATTTTGAACCGGTGTACTCTGCTCGCCTATCCTGTATACTTGCAAATGCCTGCACGAAGGTGCTGACGGTAATTCGATTGTCTTAATCGAGTGTAACCAGTACTTTGAATCTAGGTAGAGTGGTTGGCTCTATCTGGAGTCGCTGAAAGCTTAGCCAGTCAAGGTTTACACCAAGACAACCCAAGCGGCACCACAATGAGGTGATTCAGTGCGCCGCTACCGTTAGTACTACTACAACTATTACCACAACTACTAATAGTAACAATGACAAAAGATAAGGCATAACTAGAAATTGTATGAATGCAGGTACGCGATTGATTGCAACACACTGCCATCGCGGACAGCGTCTCCAACCAGCGATTTGAATGAGCACGATCACCACAGCCAACCAGGCGAAACCTAACCACCATACTCAATGGACACAGTCATCGTCTTCACATCTCGTGATCACGTTGTGGCCTGAACACCACGGAATTTCACCCTACTGTTGATGGTCCCAGTATACAATGCCCTGCGCAGTAAACACTCAGCTGACAAGCGGAGTATGTGACCCAACCATCGCAAACTGTGCAACGCGATTAGGTGACCAACTGGTCATGCATCCCGAACGTTCCCGAATACCCGCCAGTGAATGACCGTGTTGGTCACGCGATCAGTCAACTCAATGTGGGCTAACTGGTGGAGACAAACATAATCAAACACATTCAGTCTGTCGACATCTTCTTCGTGGACAGGCCACATCTCCGAACCACGGAGCAAAACAGAACGTACACAACCACTATATACCCTTCCATTCAACGAAAACCGAAAGTCTGTTCGACACCACAGATGACGCAGGTTGGCAAAGGCAACCTGTATCTTTGCTATCCTCGATGGTATCTTGTCAGCAATATTGCAAGTTGACGAGAGAATCCTACCCAAGTATGTGAAGGTGTCCACGGTCTCAAGCGGATTGCATGCACTGAAAAAGGTTGGAATGGGAATGCCACAATATTGAAGAAACACTTTGTACTCCATTGTGTATCCCATACAAACTAAACCGACCATTCACGTTGCTCAGTAGAGTTTGCATGACTTCGGTGAAGGTGCTAAGCGAAACAATATCGACCGCATTCCCTATGTCGATCACCCTAGTGCCAGGAAGAAGCTCAACACCTGACGAAAACCGCTAGAAATGATGAAAATCCAAAGCAGTTATCCATAAATCCTCACCTTACTTGTAAAATGAGTATACAGTGATTTCAGCGGGTTTACGTATTTTCCTGGAACTCTTTTGCGAATTCCCAACTGTGAGAAAACAGCACATGGAGTTTTCTTGAGGGAACCTTATCCGAAGCCGGTGATTCACGAGTCTGATTCACTTGGTAGTGATGGGGGTTGCCCGGCTCGAGGGTGCAGTGAATAAGACATTAATGTCTGTGATCACTTCTGAGTGCAGGGGATACACTCGAAGAAACACCAGTCTTTTGAATGATATCAGACTTGTTTCAAACGTACTGGATAATACACCGGCAATCAAGGCAAACCGTCGAGTGAATGGAGTGCTCTTTGTCCGAGGGTAAATACATCAACCCCCTCCTTCCTGACTCGGAAGACAGAAGTGCCACAACTTTGAACATTGTTCTGCTGTATGGTTATATGATCGTGACTCGCCACTGAAGCATTCCTACGCCAACACTAGTGCGACAAAAAAACACGTGAATAACACTTTTCCCTATGACACTCCCCTTCGGCCTGCATGACGTGAGTAGACCTGGTAAAAACGAAGTCCTAGTCAGCGTAGCCATCCGGAGTGATGCAGTTCACAAGCCTGGCTACCAAGTCAAGGTAACAGACACTAGCCTCCGAGACACAGTGTGTACACACGACAGTACGCTGAACTATAAAAGTTCACTGGGAGTCAAAAACGTCCTGAATAGACTAAAGATTTCAACTTGTCAGTTTGGTGTAACCTTTGCACCTTCAAAGTGCAAAGTTGTACACGATTGGCATGACTATGCACCAGCCTCATCCTACACGGTGAGCCGCTTGAGGTAGTCCAAAAATCTAGGCACCCTGGTAACTACGTCAGCGCTGGTGGGATGCCTCATGAAATCACAAATGATATAACTAAGGTTCGGATGGCGTTCGCGAATGTACGTCATCTGTGGCATTGAGAAAAGTCAGGCATTTTGTGATAAAGTACGAGCAGTCCTATTCCACGGTTTTGAAACCTGGATTAGTAGCGTGGAGATAGTTCACAGTATTCGCTTTCGACCATCGGTGTCTCCATAGTATTGGCAGCGTGAGACGAGAATGACAAAGTTCATCGACGTGTCATATGGATTCCTGTGCGCAATGACCTCATCTCACAATCTTCGGTGGCTTGGCCACATCTTACGAGAGCTCACTCACTGCTCGCCCATCCGTGCTTTGTCTGCGGGTGGTGGGCTAGGCAGGAAGCTGCTGTTTGGTTGGGGTATGGAGGCGCTGTCATCAAAGCTTGTTACAACAAGGGATCTTCTAACTTGGCTGAAGAAGCCGTTTGATATGGGGAAGGACAGAAGTCAATGGCGCTTGCGCTGGGAATCTCGGTGTGTACGGAAGTAAAGTTTTGCACCTCGCACCATATTTCTCTCCTTTTTAACGTGCACAAGCCTCAAGTTGTCTCCATATACACTGTGGTACTTTTTTACCTTATGCAGCTTCTACAGTGTTACATATAATACCACTTGAGGGCTACGTACGGTACTCCAGCGAATTAGGTTGCTTAGTCCTACTAAATAATGTGACATCCACACTGCCCATCCAGTATGAGAATTCTTAACATCGCCTAGTGTCACTAAGCAGACCAATAAGAAAGGTAACTTACCAACATTGCGTGTAATAAACAGTACTCACCATGACATGACACGCGTGAGTATGATCACAGACTTATCATCTCTGTATGATGAATCCAAACAAGTATGAAGTAGTGTACTAGTTTCTCACTTGTATCTGTCTCGAGAATGATTTAAATGATGTCAAAACAACGGCAGTAGATGTTGCCAGCCGACCAACGAAGGTACACTTCATTGACATTGACGGATAGTGAGAGTGAAGATCGACGGAAGAAAGGATAGGTGAGAAATGAACGACAACTTTCCGAATGACACCGACTTTGTATCAAAACGTAGTTGTAACGCCAATACAACGAAAGAGAAAGAAAAGCATTTAATCAAACCACGCTGGATCAAGACCTACATTCAGCATCTGAACCGTGCAACAAGTGATCCTTGGTATTGTTTCGGGAATGTGCATTGAAAGGTGACAATTTAATACATGAATTAATTTGACACCTATGACTTTCGTTTGGAGTTTGTCGACAAATAATCTATTTCACCCGATGCAATGGAAGGAAATTAGAATAAAACATGTCCTTCAGTAGACTGCGGTGTAAAATCGAATGACTTGTTTTGTTAATTAACAATGTGTGATAGAAACATGCTCTGCATAGAAAACTGTCCACATACACAACACAACGTTTGAAACTAGTGGTTCCAACTTTACGAGTTGTATTGCCACGAATAAAGTTCACAGAATTATTTTTTTTTTACCATGGACAGAAATAAACTCAATGAATAAACTACAACTTTCGACTGTGTTCCTCCAGGCTTCACTTAAGTGCTGAACGACCTTGAACTAATCAAATGCCATGAAATTGACACTAAACAGCAAACGCGACAAGGAATACACAGATCATACCAACACAGATAAATACGAAACCGAAACTCCATGTGTTCCGATTTGGTAAAGAGTGACCGTGAGTACATGTCCTTCATTTTGTGAATTGGAAAAAATGAATCGGTTTCGCGTAAACAAGGTAGATACGGAACAAACAGTTTTTGGAGGCAGGTGATATGCGCATACTCAGTGGAATAAAGTGTGATTAACTCTCTAGAGGTAAAAAATGGAGCAGGTCAAACCTTCACAGTCGGCATCAAAATATTAAAAAAATGATCAGGCCTTATGAATGGGTGCAGTAATACTAAGACAAAAGCAGCAACCTGTAGAAAACCACAGACTTAAGCGAAAAGTACGTCCCCTTTAATCGAGTAGGAAACGACCATTCAAGATTAATCTTTGGTGATCTATGCCACTGAGGTTGAAAGTGACCTGTAAGCGTATTTTTGGAGAACATATGACTCGTCATTTAAAAAACAGACCACATATTGGTGGGCCATCCAAAATCGACGTGTTAAATGGTTCACAACAAAAGCACCATAACTAATGACAAACCCATCAATTAAAGTTTTGATTAATCACGATTGCTGATAGCGCAGAAACTGGACCGACCGGTTTGTTAACCTGCGCAACACGAAACATTCCGTAGATGGTAAGCATCCTTCGGTGACTGTCACAAACCTAATACACGTTTATTCTGACCAGTTTAACCATGTGATTGCACGCCGCTGGGAAGCAACGTTTTTACCAAAACAATGAGCAATTCTAGTGCAAACGAGGGACTATAAAGCCACCGGCATTATTACAATACTGTTAACGGTTCGAAATGCGCGCCTAGACACGATGTGTATCCTAGGTTCACAGTGGATGGCACCTATTGCATATCACAACCATTTTCGACCTTGGGCCGTGCCCGTCGATATCAGACTTCGGATGGGTCCTGATACAGACATTTTGGTTGTGGCTATGAACATCCGGATCGGCTCGCTTGCCATAAGTACAGTTTCGTTCAGATGGCGAATTAGATCACAATGCTCGGATGATCAGCGACTGTTGCAGATGTGTCGAACACGGAATGAAATTGACCAACGCTAGCATTAGAGATTGCGCACGTCACCCTTTTATTCAGCACCATCTTTCGTGGATTGGGCCAACTTGCACCGTTCAAACGTAACGGAATAGATGTTGAGATCCAGAACGTGTTGAGTTCGAGTGGATGCTGCGACTCTACCGACTGGCAAGGGATATGCGCCGAACTAGCTCAAAATGTAGGTCTAACGTAGCGAGTATACAAGTAGGAATGTCCAGCACAACAGTTACACTGAAGTCAATCTGTAAGTAAGTCACACTTGAGCATCATAACAGATAAAAACGAACACGGAGTTATGAAAGATGCAAGTCTTTATAGTAAGACCAACATTGACTTCGGTCTTGCACCAGTTTCACGGCTCACTTAACCACAAATGAATCCCAGTCTTCTGAGCTTTATTCAAGAGGCCGGTGAAGCCCAATCGAACCAAGCTTTACTGTGCAAACATTGTATACTTTCATATGGTTGACGCTTCCCACTTAAAGTCGTGTGAAAAGCACAAGAGGCAAATACTTTTGAACCATGTCCAACTTACTGAGGACTACACAGCAAGATGAATGTACGTATCGGAATACTAGGCATATTCGTTTCGAAGACGGATAGACAAAAAACGTCCCTACTTATCTGATAAAAGACAGCGATAACCGAAAGCAGTTTCAAAATATCATTCGTACGAACGGATCTAGCTGTGGCATTGATGCGTTGTAAATTGTCTTTCAATGTCAACCAAACTCCACGCTGATTTCACAGAAAGCTGGTGTTCGAAAATACAGACCAAGCTTATCAGTATTAGGCCTGAGTCAAATAACTGGCAATGACAACCACTCAGACAAGTGAACTTCTCGACCGAGTTCGGTAGATAGCGCTTCAGCGAGGGTTTCGAAAACACTTTCACATCCACTACTTGTTATCTGATGCTACGACTTACGTAGCAGTCAGGGCCGGAAATCCATTAGTACATAAAAGATCATCTTCAGTGTTAGTCTTCCGGAGACCATGGAGAGTTGTGTGTTTGCAAAAACAACTTCCCAAAGTGACATAGCTATTTCGGACGACACCAAATAAGGTTCACCTGGTTTGATAATCTGGATTTGGATGACGATCACCTGACGGATGCTTTGCTAACAGACGCGCAGAGATGATGCTGGACAAATGATCAGACTGGCCGAAACCGGAGGCGTAAGAGTGGGTGGGTTGCGCAGCACTCTGTCTTTTTGGGCTGTGTGAACGGGAGGAATCTGTTGAATTTGATTCAAAATCGGCCTCATCAACATGTTCAATTGCCACTTGTTCTGTTGATTTTGATTTGTACAACTTCATGTCAGGCTCCCGCCCTCCGGCACGCTCAGGAACGATGACAATTAAGTAGTTAAGCAAGTCATCATCGTCAGCATCACTCAATTCGGAACAGGTTGACTCATTCCGCTGTCTTCGACTGAATCCCTGCAATCAAAACAGAATGGCGATGTTCAACGGTCAAACCTAACAGACAAGCTGCAACATCTAACAGAAACAGCGAAATTACGTTGAACAGTCTGTACATGACCGATACAACGGACCGACGTACGAGGTCAATGGTGAGGTGCATTCGGGTCACAATAATGGCAGAACTTTGAGAGGGATAAAAAATCTAAACAGCAAACGCCCGATAATGTTAAGCTGACAAAATAACTTTATATGCGAGTGAGATGCTGCCACTGCTTCAACTAAGAGATCTCGAGTGTGACCAATCATTCATGTCGACGAACGATAGAAACATTAAATTAGTGTGGTAATTTGGAATTCCCGCACCAGTGTCTGAGTGTTTAAAGAATACGGGATTCAAGCCAACTGATAGTAAACGATGAAATGGATCCGTAGAAAACCAATTTTTAAGTTAATTCGGTGCGAAACGACGGACAAGGAAACCAAATATCAAATCTATTCATTTCGCTTCAAATATGAATTATCTTGAAACATGGCAGTTAACAGATAGGTTTTACGTAAACCGATAATATATGCCAGCAGAATGACAGCGATCATAGCTAAACCGAGCAGTCGCACGTACTAAGCAAACCGTACAGAATGGCATTATTAAAAAAACCGAGGAAGCAGTTGGCGACGAAGAGTGCACATAAGGGAGATGAAAAATCGTCACCCTTGGAGGCCAGGAATAGAGACCCCCTGTGAAATCCTATGCTATCGCAAATCCGTTAAGGTTTTGACGCATAAATCGACGTACACGGGTCAAACAGTAAAACCGAATCAGATATCGCTTGTCAAGCAGAAAGAACCACGACCAGTCATGCATACATACACGCACAAACGTGTTCAGTGACGGGTCTCAACAAGAGCACAACGGTCCGAACTACCGCGGACCCGGACCCCAGTCCACGAAATGATAAGCCAAAAAGCAAACAGAAACAGATGACATGAAAAAGGAAGCGAAAAGTTGTGATATACGGTTGACAACCTCACGGACGGAGGCTCCCCATTGATTGTGACATACTGCGATGTCACAAGGCGTTTTGATGCAGTTCGGATTGTCGCACGCTTCTAAACCTGGTAGGCAGGACTCAGCAGCCTTGCTTGACAGAGCAGTCGAAGGCTTCGTAACTCGTAGTCATGTCGTCGGTTGGCCGCCTTGTGGTCACAATGGGCAATGTGCGATGAGACAGGCGCTCCGTCGGTTTATGAAACACATAAACCACTCAGTGTACAGCTATGCAGTTTCATTACCCCGGAATCTTTGGGATCCCTTGCACATGCACCGATGGACCGCTGTGTCGCTCATACAATCGCCCCCTCCCGATAAACTAAACTGGAGGTGACAACGACGGTCGAATATCGAGAACCTTCTATACAAATGGGCTAGGTCACTGATCCGTAAGAAAAAACTGGGCGAACATTTAAACGATAATCACGTTTCTTTGTGATGCCACACATAACGAAGGTTGACAAATAGTATCTTTAGCCTCATCCAAACCTCGTCAGCGATATCAAAAGCTGATGAGATGAAACTGCCTGGGTAGATGAGGCGACCAACAACTTCGACCGGTCAGCTTGTAACAATGAAGACAGGGTTACGGTAAAACTATTGCCGTAACAGAAGTATGTACTATGAATGTACAGAGTACATGTTGCACACATCAACTACATCATTTAACTAATTCAACACGGTCTGTACATTAACTACTAAAGAAGTAAACAAAGCAATGTTCGTATACGCAACATCCATCCGTTTATAGCCAGCAGGAGGCTCTGAGCTGGGATTCCTGAAACCTCCGAAAGTTTTCCCTAAAACATAGGGGAAGAGGAAGGGAGACATCAGACAAACTTCAACAATTTTGTCGATCGTGAATACGCATACTAGCACAGCATAGGATGCCAAATTGAGGATTTAGTCCGTAAATGTATGGAATACCCGTAGTTTATCAAACTACTCAATAGAAAGGATCCCGTGTAACAGCAACCATCCAATAGATCACAATCGCGCCTCCACTTGGATTTTGCTGGTCTGACCTATGAGGTGTTCTCCCCAGTCAAGTGACCAGAGAAAGCAGCACTTACGCCAATTAGATATGCTTCTACGATCGATGTTCTGCGCCGCATTTTCGGCCGACGAAGGTTTCCGGACATCAGTAAGTCGGACAATGGGACGTAGTCTATGTCGGCACGTTAAAAAGTTTTGTCGTCGCATCCTAGCTCGGTACATCCAGTCTCCGCAGTACCACCCACAATCCAACGGCCAAGCTGAACAATTCGCTGACACAATCAAGCGGGGCGCTGTCCAGGCCTCGCGAAAGAGGATCAAAGAGTTTCCTCTACGCTTACTGCATAACCGCCAACCGAAGCTCTTGTAGGTCTTTAGCTTCGCACGGTTCTCATTCTGGCGGATGGGCCGGAACAACTGCTCAGCTAACCAAGTTACGGCAACAATTTCGTCATTGAAGAAGCCGCTTACGCCCGTGATTATCGACCTTGTTACAATGACAGGGCGAACGCAACCGTGAACGCCAACCTCAGGAAGATACCCAATGACGTCTGTGTCAGTGGCAATACATGGAAACGTCATCGAAATGAGTTGTGTCCACGAGACTCGAACGCAGTAAAAACGCACAACCAGTGACCCGTAACCACTAGATACCTTGTTCCACACCTTCACCATTCCGGATGAAGACGATCCCACACTTCCGCCATTCGATGCCAAGACTACACAAGCCTGCTTGAATGTTAAATGGAGCACGCTAGACACACGGCTAACCCTACACAGCCAGACCGGGAACCCAGTGACACGATAAAGGCCATCTGAGAACAGATGTTGGAGAAATCCATTCTCTAAAACAATGATTTATTTCTTGGGGATTTGTTAAAAAATATATTGATTTTGAATTTTATCCCTTCGAAACATGATGTGTTGAGGCCCTATTTTTTCGCATGCTTCTTTTTTGTCTTCTCGTTGGCCGATTCCAAATTTACTGAATTAGGTGAAGTAGAATTTTTCAACACCAATAAAAATCTGCATATAAACAGATGCCAGTGCGTTACGTTACATTTCGTTTGAGAGTAAGTATGTTTCCGACTGAAATTCAAAGCCTTGTGTTCACATGGGAGTTTTGTGCCGCGAATTCGTGATTCGTAGGTTGCATGTTCGCTCGCTAGTCATTTCGTGGACTACATGGGTTATACCTAAAGAAGTTAACTGACTGAGACCCATCGTTATGTATGTACGTTGGGTTGTTGTTTGTCCAAGTAAAATCTTATATTAGTCAGCTAATAGTACAGGGTGTGATAAACGAAAGCTATAGTATATGACGATACTATCTCAGTGGACGCACTGTCTGAATATGAGCGGGTTAACTCGCACGGTCTGCGTTGCCAGACACAATTCAGTGGGTCGACTTACACTTTTAAAGTCGCTTAAACGCAGGGGTGTACCGACCAAGTATGTGAGCATAATTCTGCTCAGAACTGTCTGACAGTTTCAACACCAGCAGCGGCGTACGTCAAGGTTGTCCACTCTCATCGTTTTTGTTCAATTTTGTCATAGACGAAATAATGGGAGGTTGTCACCGGCACTCACAAGATGCTGGCTTGCACCTCATACTTAATGAAAGCCTGATTGATCTTGATTATGTTGACGATAAGGTGTTGCTGTTTGACAACTTTCAAGCAGCAAAAACAATGCCAGACGCTATTTCGCGTTCTGCCAAGCACTTCGGAATGTGCTTTGCAGCCCCAAAGTGCTTCCTGCAAGATTGCTGTGATTACGTAGACTTAATGTAAGATACTAAATCCATGAAGGTTGTTCACCGGTTTGTATACGTGAGGAGCCACATCAGTGGCGTTTACTTTCTCGTCAGTACTCTCTTGGACTTCTGATCCTTATTTGAAACAGTTTGTTCCCTTGATGGGCTCGAATAAAACAATGAGAAGACAATTCATGTAGGTGATATCCTTCTCATTGAGTTCTATCTGTCTGAATCTCGGGGATGACCAACAGTGGCTGTACGGCGTCTTCCAAACTGCGAAATCGTATAAAAAAAGGAAATCGAGTCAACATTTCGCTCTAACCTCCACCTCCAAGCCAGAAAATATAACTAATGCAAAGAAAACCTCGCGTGATACCACCGTTGAAGTCATAACCTATATGCACAGTTTCATTTCGTTTTCGAGGGAATTAAGCGTTGGAAATATGACCGCAGACAGTCAAATTCCATCCCACACCGTTACCGCGCACCGTGGTAGATTCATGCAAGATTCCAAGTAGTTGTGTGAAGTAAGTGACTTGGTGTGCTAACGCTCAGCAATCTCATCAGCGGATGCCATCAGATCCGCCACGCGTATAGCATGTATGTTTTGTGTCTATAACCATAACAATTAAAATTATTCCCATATTCAAATGCTGAGCAGTTGATGACTGTGGTAAGAAGGCAGGCCATCACTCATTTGAGGTCCTCTGTGGACGAAACAGTTGAGAAATCTCAGTTTCTTCCCGCTTCCAAGTGTCTCCCTGTTACTGGCCATCTTCAAACAGCAGGCGTGTCTTTTCCTATATAGGTGCACAATAGTTAACCAAGAGAGAGAACCACCAACTTATTGCTCTTTGATGGTGTTAGGAGGCGCATCTCCTAACGAGACAGCCAGGACGCATCAAGCTACATCGATCGGCCGGCCCAGCTCGGATGCTTTGGTCGTGGGTGTTGGTATGGTCCCACCCAGCCAATCGGATTTCAGGTGGGTGGTCGAACGCCCGTGCGCTTTCTCGTCAGTGTCGTTTCTCGCGGCTGCCTTCTGATACCTCCTGTAACGTGATTTGTTTTGACTCCCTGACTGTCATAGGTGACAGTTTCATTTGATTCGCTTTGTGTCTGTCGACCATCTATGGTAATCGTTTGTCCTATAAATCTAAAGCTTCTGTGACCTAAGTTTTGCCTCGCTCGTCCAGTAAACAGTGCAGCCGCGTCTCTTCTGGTTTCTCGTTTTTCGGGTCAAGCGACTGAGCGCGTACCGGAGAGGACGATCCAATAGATGATGACTAGAAGACCACCTTCGTCAAACATGCGTCTGCACCTGCCTCATGAGCTGGTTGGTGGATCTCCCTTTCTGCGCCGCCTCCATTTGCTTCTTTCTGCTGCCAGCTTTCACCTTCCACATTGGATACCTACAAGACCGTGATGCATTCCTTGCAATCCTTCCTTAAGTCCCCTTACCGCCACCTTACACGAGGCTTTGTCTCAAAAACGTCTAAGTAGATAACGCGCCTTAATTTAAATTAAAGATGCCACTCACTTCGCATCATTTTACACTGAATCGTAGACAAATCACCTAATCTCTCGCAGAAGTAGTGGGCGTATCTGGGTATATCTCGCAAAGCACACTAGAACTAATACTGATTTGCCTAAGCGTAAAAGCCAATGGATGCTGGCTGAGAACATGAAGTACCATAAGTCATTTAAGCTAACTTCATTTGAAACAGAAAGTAAGAAAAGGGTTCGATTTTGCTACCGGCACTCATGCACCAGCCACAGTTTTGCTCAGATTCTGACGGATACGTCTCAGGTTGTGATGGTTTCATGTCCTTTGCAGCTTCCAACTCCGTTGACGGTCAACTTGCTCATTACACGCAGTAAAGTGCAAAGCTTTTGCATGACTTAATTCTCCGCCACGGTGAGACGGGACATTGACGTGGTGTGACGGCTTGTCCATCTCGATCACCTCTTGGGCTAAACTGGACAGAGTTACTCA
>QNGE01008460.1:0-14617 GCA_008508345.1 Paragonimus westermani | reverse complement strand
GGAAAAAGAAGGGGACGGGAAGGGACCTAACTACTGAAAATGACTACGTCCCTATTCAAACATTCAGCATCAAGGTGCCTACACCTTGCAAACAACACAACCGAGCTGCAAGTGAGAGTAAGGCGTCATCAGCGAGACAGCTTCCTTACGGCTTTCACTGCCCCGCGTCATTAAATGCACTCACTTCACAGACAACTCGGACAAACAACGACAACATTCACGCCACTGAGCTCGATTAGCCGCCACCTTACCTAGAGTCTCCAACCACCGACTCCGTGAGTCGCGAGGGCCCCAGCCCGGGAGACGAACATGATCTACAGTGGCCAACCCCTTCGCGAACAACTCCATTTCCCTACGCCAGGTCATTATCTGACCACCTCGCACCTTACACCAGTCGGTCGCAGTGTCATCGAACAGTGCTCGGTGTGGAAGACGACTAGCTGGCATCCTTAATACATGACCTAACCATCTAAGCCTGTGCAAACGTAGGGATTGAACAAATGAACTCGCTCGGCAATCACTACCGAACACCTGCTTTCTAACCTCCTCGTTACTTACACGCTGGTGCCACTCGATACGAGCGATTGAACGCAGACATCGGTGGTCAAATAATTGAAGACGGTTCACGTCTTCCACCCTGAGCGACCAGGTTTCGCTGCCGTAAAGTAATATGGCTCCCACCGTTGTTTTATATACGTGACCTTTTAGCTTCAGCGAAATATCTCCGTCGCCACAGATGCCCCAGATTAGCGAATACCGCCCTAGCCCTAGAGATACGCGCTTCTATTTCATTCCCTACACCTCCGCCGCCGCTGATGCAGCTTCCCAGGTACACAAACCTGTCAACAGCCTCCATGACTACATCATCTAACCTCAAATCTACGTAGTCACAGCAATCCTGCGGAAGCAATTTGCATTTTGAGGCTGCAAAGCGCATTCTGAAGTATTTTGCAGAACGCGAAATAGCGTCTAACATTACTTGTGCCGATTGAAAGTTGTCAAACAGCAACACCTTGTCGTCAGTATAATCAAGATCAGTCAGTCTTTCACCAGGTAGGAGGTCCACGCCGGCATCTTGTGGGTGCCGGCGACAATCCTCCATTATTTCGTCTATGACGAAATTAAACAAAAGTGGTGATAGTGGACAGCCTCGATGTACGCCACTCATGGTGCTGAAACTGTCAGACAGTTCACTGTAAACCCTAACCTAAGCTGAGGTATGGGAATAGAGTGCCGACAGTATGTTCATATACTTAGTCGACACACCTCTGCGTTTAAGCGACTCTAAAAGTGTAGATCGATCCACTGAATCGAACGCACCTTTGTAGTCGAGAAGCACAACAATTGTTGGCCGGTGGTACACATGACGCTGCTCCAAAATTTGACGAAGAGTGAAAATATGATCTACACATCCCCTGTTGTCACAGCACTACTTTCTCTCGAATAATGATAAAGGAGGTTAGATGGGGTACCCTCAAAAAGAGGGCACTCTAATAGTCTTGCTGTTGATCACGACCGGTGGTGTGTTTTGCAGTTTGGTCGAAAATTTTTTTAGAATAGTTTAGTAGTCTGTAGTAACACGCAACAATAGTCAGAGTCAGAAAGCGGTATAGTACACAACGCGCCATTGTAATAAACAAATTCCCAGTGTCATTTTAGCCCTACCATTGAGTCATTGGCTACGGGTGTGGTCCCCTAAGGAAACTGTCTTGCAGTTTAGACTTCCAAATGTGAAATCTGGGCTGGAATCCTTCAAATTAAAACTCTTCCTTGACATAAATCACTCCGTAGTGTTGTGGCTGGCACGCCTCGATGACTTGTTGGACTGAACTGCACATTGTGATTATCACGCCAATAAAATCATTCAGGTCAGTTAGGCAATAGGGATGAGGAACACGGTCCTCTGTTCCGGTACGTTGGGAGATGAAGGTTGGCACCTCTTTCCGGAAGAAATCCCATTTATAACACAGTGCCGCTTACCTGATGCCTTGCAGTACAAGCACTTCAACTGAGAGCCTTGACTGATAGTCCTGATTGTTCTTTGACCTAGATCGGGCACCATCTTATTATCTCAGCCCAAAGATAACCATGGACACCCACAATGTTTTGATTCCACATTACGTCAGCTCTCCGCAGTATAGGCTGAACAGCCTAATCTGTTCTATACCGCATTTGATACTCACTAACACCCGACTCGTGTTGTTGGGTAAAAATGTTTTATTTCAGTAACAAAAGGTGCTGCGTACGCTGTTGAACTGAAGTTAAAGATGAGGTTATGCATCGCCTCACCAAACTGTGAAAAGCCAGTCGCATTCACTGCAGATCCGAACACTTATGCTTGTGGACGTGGCGTAGATAGCAAGCGTTTTCGCGGCAACCATCGAACAGAAAATGTTGAACGTCCATTGGAGCTTCTATGCATAAGGTGAGAAAGAGCTAGTTGGCGATTCTTATTCGTCGGGAAACTCTACACTCAGATTCAGCACATAATCTACAAATATGACTGACGTGATTGTATCAAGGACTGCAGGCTTATGCGAAGCAAATGGCTAAACTTGGACCATACTGTGGAGTGTAACAAGCTTGCTGTGCACCTCCTTACATCTGCACAGACCCAGATGATTAGGTCATGTATTAAGAAAGCCAGCTAGTCACCTGCCACACCGAACAACCTTTGTCCATGACAGCCAACCGGCGTAATATGCGACGTGGACAGAAGGTGATCTAGCACAGAAATGAAATCGTTCGCTAAAGGGCTGGTCACTGCTGGTTCGGTTTGTCCTCCCAGCTGAGGACCTCGCGAATAACAGAGTCGGTGGCTAGAGACGTTGGGTGAGATGGCGACTAACCAAGATCAGTGGCGTGAATGTTGTTGTCATTGTTTGGTCTGATTGTCTGTGAAGTGAGTGCATTTTGTGACACGGGGCAGTGAAAGTCATAGGGAGGCTGTCTTGCTGATGACTCCATACTATCACCTAGAACTCGGTTGTTTGTTTGCAAGGTATAGGCACCTTGACGTTGAATGTTTGAATATAGACGTAGCTATTTCTAGTAGATAGGTCCTTTCCCATCTCCTTTTTTTCTTTCTTCCTATCCAGGGTTTGTTTCCTTTTCTTCGTGGTTGTGTGGCAGTTGAGCGTCAGTGTGAACCACTGACGTATTGTTGTCCATGATGATGATGAGGAGGACAGCGTCCACGAGATTTGTTTGGCATGAACTAGTTTCACAACAGCCGTTTTGGGCCGTGTGAAAACGTTCCGCACGTTTGAGGAAGTCTCCTATAGCACTGTCAACCAGGCTTACCACTGGACGGTAGTTCTGTGGGGCTGCACGACTTCCAGTTGTCTTAGCTCCGAAAACACGTTTGTTACGACTCAATGTCACGCCATGTTTTTCAGCTTCATCTAGGAACCTCTTCAGACTGTCATTTTGCCCTTGAGGATTTTTGTCGCTGAGCGTACCCTTCCGTCCAAGTTTTCACCTCTCAAGATTTTGCCCACAGCCCCGAAATTGGTGAAAGCTGTTACATTCCTAGAAGGCCGTACAGATTTTATCACCCTCCACTGTGAGGATCTAATGATATGCACTTTAGAGATCAAAACCACTGAAGAACTTATAATTAGATATTTCCCCCACCATGTCGTCTACCTTTGGTAAGGGGTATGCGGTCAACTGTTTGACAATAATCATTTGCCATTAGTTTCTTTTGGCGTTCGTTGCAGTAACGAGTGCTGGCTCCTGCCAAGGAGCTCTAGATGGTTTTGTGATATTTTTCTCTTGTTTCTGGTTGAAAAAGTCATTTTTGAGACTGACATCTAGATTTCATGCTTATCGGTTTACTTTCTAAAGCGAGGGTTGCAGAGCTGGGACAGCGACACGTGCTACAGTTAGAATAAACACATAAAAAAGTGTCTACCGTGGAGTTTGAGTAAACCACGTCCTTACGGAATATTTGCACAATGATCGGGAAGAATGGCAAGTCGGACGCGAGAGTAGTCTTTTTTAGTGATACAGAACAATGCCCACGAGTGATAGTTGTTAGACGTGCGGAAGCCAGAACTATTTGTTTTTGAATTATTTGCCACTGATTACGAGTGACGATGGTTTCGAAGATGTAGCTACTGGAACTCCCAGTGACAATATATTCTTGTAACGTAACTCCGTGAACAACAACTGGGTGCTGCTGGCCAACAGATAGAGGTCTGACAAACCACAGTCTCCTGGTCCTCCAGGTTGGGGGTTGGAAGACGGTCGGCATCTCTTACCGAAAAACGTACCATTTCCGGTACACCGCCACCCACCCGCTGCCTTGCGGTACAGGCTTTTGAGCCAAAGGCTTTGGTTGAGAACCCTAATCGTTCTCCTGTCTAGGTCTGGGCGTCTGGCAGTATCTCAGCCCACACACAGCCATGAATACTCACAACACAAACACTTCCATACTGCATCGGCCGTCTCGCAGTATAAACCGGGTCGCCCTATCTGCNTCTGAGTCAGACGTGGTCTCAGATAGACCACATAGCTGTTAGTTATGGGTGGTGGGGTTCCATTCAGGACTGTCGTTCTTATTGGAGCACGTACCTAGATTCAGATCATGCGCTGGTACGTTGTCGTTTCATACTCACTTTTGCTGAGCAATGACCCAGCTGACAACAACGTTTAGCAGTTGAGAAACTGACAATACCGTCGGTAAGGCATACGTACCAAACTAGCTTAGAAACCTGCCTTAGTAGATCTCAGTCCGAAAATCCTGATTGCTCCTGGATCCAGATCAAACAGGCCATTCGTGACGCAGGCACATTAGCATGCGGCAGAGGGTACATGAAATGAGCAAACATCGGATCTCTGAGAAAACCCTGGAGTTGTTAGAAGCCAGATGGAACATCCCTCCTGGCAGTTCATATAACAAGTGTAGAAGAGATGTCCGTAGGAAACTAAAACGTAGCCTAAAGGCTGGTCGTGAGGCTTGGTTATTGGGAAAAGTTAAGGAAATGGAGACTGCTTTTGCTTCACAAAACACTGGCAAACTGTTTAGGCTTATTTGTACCACTGGTCCCAGGCGACCGTCTGTCAGTGAAAGTATCAGCGAGACGGATGACACACTCATCTACAATAAGTCCAGAAGGGTAAAGCGATAGGTGGAATACTTGAGGGTCAATTCCGCTGGCCTCTTGCTTCTACTGCATTGCCACCAGAAACTTGTAATGTGGTGCTCTGGTCAGTGGACTTGAAACCATCCACTGAGACTGAGGTCCGCAATTGCATTGCGGTTCTCAAGCGTAATAAGGCTGCTGGTCCAAATAACCTTGTGCCGGCACTTTTCAAGGAAGGGGTAGAAGCGTTAGTAAAAGCTTTGACGCATTTGTTTCAATTTGTATGGAAGACGGAAACTATCCCTTCGAGCTGGGGTCACTCGATAATAGTTCCTATATTCAAGAAAGGTATAAGGGGCTCTTGTGAAAACCACAGATGACCCCAGTCATTTCTAGGGTTCTGGTGTAAGGTGCGAGGTGGTCAGATAATGACCTGGCGTAGGGAAATGGAGTCGTTCACGAAGGGGTTGGCCACTGTAGATCGTGTTCGTCTCCCGGGCTGGGTCCATCGCGACTCACGGAGTCGGTGGTTGGAGACTTTGGGCGAGATGGTGACCAGCCGAACTCAGTGACGTGGATTTTGTCGTTGTTTGTCCGAGTTGTCAGTGAAGTGAGTGTATTTAATGACGCGTGACAGTGAAAGCCGTAAGGAAGCTGTCTTTCTGATGACACCTTATTCTCGCTTGCAGCTCGGTTGTTTGTTTTCGAGGTGTAGGCACCTTGATGCTGAATGTTTGAATATAGACGTAGTCATTTTTAGTAGTTAGGTTCCTTCCCGTCACCTTCTTCTCTCTTCTTCTCTTCCAATATAGGTTTTACTTTTTCTTCATGGTTGCGTGGCAGTTAAGCATTGGTGTGAACCACTAGTGTATTGCTGTATTTTATGATGATGATGATGCTGACTTCGCAGTTGGGTGAGAGATGGAAGCTCAGAACAAATGCAGTGTGTAGCCCGCGCTGGTTTGGCAGATTTTTTGATGTCCGTTACCACGTTTTTTAATATAAGGCATCCTTCACGAGACTGATGTCGTGGGTGACCATTATACCTCAGGAAGGGACGTGTATATTTGGCGGCATCCAGTACCGAATGCACAGAGGTATAATTGGTTAACTTCAGTGGGGTAGCGGCGCTATACTGATTAGGCACTTGGACTCAAGCAATAGGTATCGTTCTTGAGTCATTTCTGATGAGTTAACTTGATCGTTTGACTCAGAATTACATTTTTCAAAGGTCTAACGGATAAAATTTTAAATCAGCTCGTCGTGACGATATTTCCGACTACTGACGGCTTCGAAATTGCTATCTTCTGCTTGACCTCAATTTCTAAAGTTATTGGTCAAAGCCTCGTTCACTAGCAGATGAAGAGCAAACATTTAGTTTACGGATTAAATATAGATCGTCTCGAGAGCGCACAGCAGCGCCAATATCCGAACATTTGGCGAAGTATTTATACATCGAAGGGGAAATATGATTAGACAACCTTGTAAGTTTATCTGACTAAAGAGCCATCGATTAAAAAATACGATGCCAATGGTTCCATGCGTCAACAGCTCGCGGGAATTTGTATCAGCATCGAAACGTTATAGTCGGTCCATATCTGATTACTTCTCAGATAAATTGGTACGGGTGGCAGATCACGAGTACGAATGAGGGAGCAAAGGACCAAGAGCTAGGCTTTACTCATCTGAAAACGAGATTTTCCCTGGAATTATAGTGTTCAAGATAACTAATACGAAAATTATCACCACCATACTACCAAAACGCCTCTATCCCAGGGAAAAGGACTTTGGGTGATCTGGACGAGTGGAATTACCCCGACTCCTGTTTCCATTGTCCGTCCTTCAACCTTCGATCCCTAGGTTATATATCGATTGTCATGAAGCCTACACATACCCACGTGGTTTTCGTTCTGATGCTCGCTTGTTCAGTCGGAATTTACCGACTTTTGCCACTCGTCTCTCGAGTTGACCTTGGTGCAGGCGCTTCATACTTTTAGATAATGGCTTCCGTTTGTCCATCTTAATGCGGAAAGTTCAAGTTCCGTCGTAACGCAGTTTTTCCTAGGTTGATCCAACGGATTCCTCTGTCGTTGGGAACCTAGTAAGCACTCACGTCGCGGGTTAGAAACGGCACCCAGGGTGACAGCCTACCTGTAAGCAGAACGCTTTTTTCAGCCTTTCCTGGAATATTCCGCATCACTTGCCGCCACCAGTGGCTGAGGCCAAAGTGCCCTGTGGTGCCGCCCGTGGCCTTAGTGAACGGCTTACGTCTTGTGACCCTCTTTGCAGGTGTGTTTGAACCATTCTTTGATTCAACTCAAGTACAACTTGTGACTGATATGTTCTTGGATTGTTTGGAATCATGATTTTCTCGCTTGCCTCGATAAAATCTAAGGCCCACCTACCTGGTTTTCACTTGAGACGTGGAGTTCCCTATTATTATCTGATAAAGTAACCTCCCCTTCACGTGAATGCAACACGTATGGTGGCAGTAGCAACAAGTCGGGTAAGATGCATTCCAGCCCAATGGTTCTCAGAATGTTCGTTTTGTTTGACTTTTTTCATGAAAATTATGAGTACTTCTTGCGTAGAACGAAGAACTGGACCAACAGGATCATAAATAAATTATTTTCTCGGCTTGACTTCAAAGGTGGGTTTTGTATTCACTAGGATTTCTGTTGTTTTTTACTTTGTAGTTTTACATCAGTGGATCCTTGATGAGCATCCTGTTGAAGAATTTGTTTTCTGCAAAGAACTTTTCGCCTGTTTGGTCCCACTATGGATTTCACAAAGTTCCAGTTTTACTTCCTACTAGATTTTACAAAGTTCATGATCACTTGACTCGAAGATGCCCAGACTGTTATTTCGATCGCCGTGAAGGACGTTTGTATGTTGAATGCACAGCACATCCTCGTCATAAACAAGCACAAAAGTTACGTGAGCCACGACGCCCGTGGCGATACAAGCGCCAAATTTGGAAGCAGTTCTGTTGGGAATAAACATATCCATAATATAGTCATGTCGTGAATTTACTTTGTAACAGTCAAAAATACTGCCACATAAACAACAATCGAGTGTTTGGAGCCTGACCTTTTTAAAGCATCTTATCAGAAGTATTACACTGCAAGGTTTTTGAAGCTTTCGCTTATTGAGTTACTCGTGGCCGAGTACCGTCAGGCTGATCAAACTCCGACTGGACCATCTACGTTCACCGGGGCTTGAATTCAAGTGTGGTTGGTAGCAATCATTGTTACTACTAAGTATCCGACTATTAAGTATGCTGGTTGTTTGGCATAAGTACCTTAAAGCTCTACCCCAACTTGTTGACTCATTCGTGAACGACGACGTGAGTCCACGGAAAACGTGCACTGACTGCCCATTTTAGCGCTCTTGCGTTTTCACTGGTTAATACCTGACTGACAAATGCAATTCGTTTTGGCTGTTTGCCGAGCTTGGCAGACGCTTCATCGCCGAACAGAATGACATCAGTGTATAGACAATAAGTCATCGGAGTCCAAAGGAAGACATGATCGACCCAGTTGAGGTTCAAAAGGAGACAAACACGACTTCGTTGAAGGTCAACGATCAGGTCTTACATCAATCAAATTTTGGACCCGAAGCAACCCTGCCGCTGCAAATAAAGACTACTAACCACAGCACCCAAACTCTTGCACTCTGACGATGTCGCTTTGTTCCAGGACGAAACGTTCGTAGTCTGAACGCTAAGTTTGGTGAACAATCGAAGACATCTCGGGCTATTTGTACCACCACTGTCTGTAACAACCGCAACTCGTTCTGTTGCCTCAGCGTTCAGCTTCATATTCGATGATGGTGTGGCAAATGCTCGGAATGTAGATGGTTGGAGAACCAAGTCAGAGTAAAGTAAACATGCTGTCGGTAAGAATCTCGGTGCAAATGCAGAGATAGTGACTTCTACGGGTGAACACTTGGTGTACCGATTTCGAAACGGAAGTCACGTGAGCAAAGTGTGCGCATGTATTAATGAAGTGTTAACGTCAAACTAAAAGGAAGCATGAATTACGGTGAAGGTAGAAGTGTGACACAGCTGTCTTATTGTGCGGAGCACTAGTAGTGCAGAGGGTGACGGTCCTATTCATTTTCAAAATAATTTGAATTTAAAATTTCCTTGTGAACGCGTGCATCGGCGAAAAAACTTTACACAGGTATATCCATGGAGACCCGACTTTCCCGAGGGACTGTTCCACCAAGTATGGTTTGGGCCCGTATGTCATATAAGTCGGAACCTTGAAACGGAACGCTTTCTGAGACATTGTTTCTAATAGCAAGGTTTATCCTACAATAATGCAAGTATTTGTTGAGAACGATCAGTGCATAAATCACCGTGATCATGCTCCATCCGTAGCACTGAGATCCGGCGAGGTGGTAAGACAGTAACCACAATTTGGAACGAAAGTTTTCATCCAAACTCCGAGATATTTTCGCAAGGATGTACTATCCGGTTTTCGAGAGCCTAAACCTTCGGTGCCTTTCTACTCGAATGCGGAAGCAAGTGATTTCATGATGAGTTGTACGGCGTTTCATTTTGGCAACCCATACTTTCCATTTTAACACGCCTGTGTGCAGAACACACTAACGATCACATGCGTTCGTTGAAGCATACGTACTCTGGAAGTGTTTCCAAAATCCTTTCTTCAAACGGGATCAGTGGTTCTTTTTAGGGTTCACATCTTGGCTCTGGAAAGAGAACAGCTTCATACCAATAAAAGGGCGGACGGTTACGAGTGTGAGATTCATACCCTTGTTATAGGGGGAGGTTTCGCACATTCCGTCCTAGCACGTCTCATCGGTCAACAAGGGCATCCCAGCTCATGGTCACATGAGCAACCTTGTTTCAGTCGGCGCAAAGGGAAATTGACCAGACAGTCTATCATGAGCTAGTTTCAAACGTTTTTCTTCACATATTGAAAGCACCCACGAGGCCCAACCTCGCGAACGCGCTCTTACGTTATTTGAGTCAAAGTGATCCTGCTCGTAAACAACGCACCTTCGTCAGATATCACGGGATGTCTATCGCGGCCCCTTTTTTGAGGGTACCGCTTGTTTCCGCACTTCTTGATGATCCGTAACGCGTTGTTATCTCCTCTTAGGATTTTCGGCTAATCCGGTGGGACTTTTGACCATCTCCCTACCACATTACACGTTCGACCGCCATTTCCGTCGAACTCACCAAGTTAAATATTGCCGCTGGGTCACAGAGCCCCGGGTGAGCCACGTTCATGTCAACTGTTACAAGGTTGCAGTGTTCAAATTTGGCTTATCGGATAAGGCGAAACACGAGCAGACGCGGATGTCACAGTTTGCGAAGCGAAACGGAGTGACCTCAGATTGCATCAAGCTTTTCAGTACACGGGGAATGGACATACTCTACAATTTCACTGTCTTAAAGTCCCAACAACAACTGTCGCTACAGTTTACGGTCACCCGTTTTTGCTATCCTCATGCCAAAACGTTGATCTCGTCGATCCGGCTCAGAGAAATAACGCCTATTAACGAAGGGTGGGCCACTGTGGGCTGCAGCTATTTCGATTATCTGCAGTTCTTACAATCAATTGAGTTTCCCTCTAGTCGCGGTTGGCATTTTTCTTCATGGTTGCAGGGTAATAACGCACCAGTGCTGAAGTATCGCTGTTTTCGATAACGGTGATCCGATACAATCGTGGAGAATTGCGCTAGATTGCTCACGCGCCCGATTATACCTACCTTTTATTGACGGCTGTACGTGCGATCACCGGGATCGTCGCCTGACTGCCCTACTGTTGTGTCCGCAAAAGACGCTTGGCCAACAAGTCGGTTTATTGCGCAAACTTCCGCACAGGTCATGTCAAAAACTAAACCACAAACGCGTACACTCATTTGCACGACAGACATGCACTCACTTACATTGGGTGAGAGTACGTTGTCATTCGCCTTGGTGAAAGTTCTCACACAGCATGCACACACTGTTTCGATAGTCTCTTCTTGTCCGTCGTGTTCGGGGCTTGTCCTTTTGTTCCTGAATGTCGCCTGTGGTTAATACACTACTTGTGAGTAGCATACCACTCACAACGAAACTGCCTGTTATACAACACTACGACGTCTGAATGACTTCGCGCAAAACCGAAGATCTCTTAAATCTTCGATTTCAGTAATATCTAGATCAATGCGAATATCCATAACGAAAGCTGTCTAGCGGTCCATCTGGTTCTACAGGCTACTAACTAAAAGGTCTTCAGGAGAGAGGTTAATATCAGCAACACTGGTTCACTTGTCTAGCGGTGATTATTGCTCCCCACAGGCTGAGGATGACCAACCAAATAGGAAGAAGAGAATGTGACAACTGAGGATGGAAAATCAGAAGCGCTTCTGCTACCCCATGGTTTCGATTCTCTGGCGTACCCTTGAGACTAAACTAGATTAAAACAGCTTCCAATCAATTCGTTGGTAGTCACTGAAGTTGACTTATTATAGTGATGGGACCAGTAAACGGTAATGTTTACCTCCGGTTTTGTCTGAAATTGAGGTTGCCAACCAAAACATGACCAACGCGAAATCGGACATTACATTCAAAATCGCCTCCGGTTTAAGTTGTTAAAAGTGAATAGATGGTTTACGAAGACAACCGTGTGTAGTATGATATACTTAGTCACCTTCGACACCGTTCATAGCCTAGGCATGCGTTATCCCGTAAATGATCCGAGTGACATGGTGGACTATTGGAAATACGTCAAATTCGCCCGTCTACTTTGTAACGAGAGGCCCTGGCGAACCACAGGGGAAAACGTTCTCTAAGAAACAGTTAAATTTTGAAGGTAGTCCACTTTGACAGACCGTCTACTCGGCGTGGTGGTGGAGTGTACACAATGGTCCGAAGATGTGGGTTGATAATGTAACAAATCACCCATACCGGTAAACGAAAGCAACAACAGCGAACGACTACAAATTTCTAAAATGGTTACTGCATGCCTTCACTTATGAACAAGCGTTACAAATCAATCAAAATAATGAGAGTAAAACTATTTTACATGATAGCTGCTTGAGGAAGGAGTGGTTTTTAAAGGGTCTTCAGAAAGGTGTTGAACTTTGATTCTTCAACGCGTCCGAACGCTTTGCAGAAATAGGCGTCTGTGCCTTCAACCACTTTATCCAGAGGTGTGTAAAGCGGCCTGGAGAGCACAATGGGTATACAAAAAACAGGTTGACATTCAAGTAGGACGAGATAGCCATGATACTGAGAAAACAAATTTGATCAACCACTGGGGGCCTGCCCACATAACAAGGACATTCGTACAGAGGCAGTTTATTAATTGTTTTTTAGATAAAGTTGTTGATCGCTTTCAAACATTTACCAACGAGCACCTTTTACGTTTGAAAAATCAACCCACGCATCTAATCGCCCGCTCATTTGGGACCCATTCATCAGGTTCACAGAAGTGGGGGAAATAATTTCCTTGCTACCTCATTAAAAAATCACATGAGTACGAAAAGACGTGGGAAATATTAACCAAAAAACCTACCTCTAGAACTTCGGTGATTCCCAAGTGTGAAACATAAAACACTGGGTTCCTTTTAACATCATCAGAACAGAAAGCAGACGTGTAACCGGTGGTTAAAACGACTCATCGGGCTGCCGTGATGCAGACGACAAGACACTCGAGCTGAATGTGCTCGTGTCCTCTCTGTCTGTCGTACATAGTTTGCATGTTTTATGACTGCGACCAACGATAGTAAATAAAATGCCAACGTTGTTCTGATGAGGTTCACATCGATCGTCAGGCCCCAAGTAAGAACGATATCATCTAGGATACTTCAAAACGAATGTTTCCACGGGAATCATGGTATTGAAGCAAAACCTAATAAATACCTGGTCGGATCCGTTTGCAGGAGACCGTGGCGAACAAGGAATGTTGCTCGTTGTGAAAGCAGATGTGGTGCAGACGACAAAACAGAAGGCCACATCTGTATGCATTCTAACGGAAGATTTAGCCGTGAATGCATGAAGACGAAATTGATCGCCAAACGCTCGCGCTCTAGGATGGGAGAAAAAGATAGGGTAAAAACTGAGTGGCCGGACCGATCTTAAACAAAGTTCCACCGAATTTTGAGAGAAACTGTGTGGGACCAACCTCAAGTGCAACAGTATGAAGCGCATAGTTTGGTCATGTTAAAGGCTTACTGACGTTTGCTAGATGCTGGTGGTATTTCTCAATTTACCACTCGAAAGAGACGATCTGGTCGCTCTGGTGCCATACAGTATGAACTATAGTGTGGCACAGGCTGTCAGGTTATTTATCAAAACGAAATGGAGTTAAGGTCAACACATCCGTGGACACTAGCAATAGTGGCTGAACAAATCACCGACGCAGTCCAGTGGAGACACATCACAGGCGATGGGAGACATGATTTCATCAAATTATTTTCCAGCTCAGTTAAGTCGTTTCTCGTATTAGGTAATACCGGATCCGTTTTTTCTTCCTTTGTGAAGCTATACTAAACACAATGTCTGTCGATATTGTACATGCGGAAACGGTTCCCACAGGTCATTTGGCTATCTTGGGTTTCGTGAATTGATGAGTTCACCTGCTTATGTACTATTTTAAACTTCAAACCAGAAGCCAAAAACAGCAGAATCCATGACTTAATGACTGGCACGAAAAGGAAAAAACCCTGGATAGAAAGAAAGAAAAAAGGGAGATAGGAAAGGACTGGATCTGGCGTCTGAATCTACTATCCAACAGGAGCAGCAGCGAGCCTTTAGTTAGGATGTTACAGAACATTACAAGGGTTGACGTGGCACGCTGGCCCGTCTAAAGCCCGTCACCATAAACAGTGTTTTGTATCTCTTTGAAAAGGTTTCGACCGGGCTGTCTCATGAAACTTGCGTGATGATACTGCCGCCCTGTGGGGTTGTGACGGATATAACCATCAGACACTACTATGAATTCGAAGGTCACGTTGGAGCTAGTCACGTTCTATCGTCCATCCGAAGGTTTCAGATTGTCAAGGACATAGCTAGTGTGCGTCGCATAATATCGAAATGTGTGAAGTACAGATTGTTGCCAACAAAGCCGTTTCAACAAGTGATGGCCCGGTTTACTATTGATCGCACAACAACTCGTGGCGCCCCGTTTACAACTTTTGGACTTGGGACTTTCGGACCGGCAGGGACTGTTGTAAAAGATGGTTGTCTTTTCACCTGAGAATAATCCAGATCATTCAGTCTTCCACCAGTCAGTGTCCACGCTCGCATCTCTTGAGTACCACAGATAGTGCACCATTATTTTGTCTATGACAAAATTAACCGAAAATGAAGGTAGACAGCCTTGACTTACACCGCTCCTTGTGCGGAAACTGCTAGACAGTTGGTTAATGGAGAAAATTTAAAAAAGGAAACCGTTTTGCTTCAGAGAACACGGGAGATTGTTCAAGCTTACCCGTGCTATTGTTCCAAGGGAACCGTCTGTCAGTGAAGCTGTCAGCGAGACAGATGGCACACTCACCCATAGTAA
>QNGE01008457.1:0-16945 GCA_008508345.1 Paragonimus westermani | reverse complement strand
CCTGTAGAGGTTGAAGGTTAGGCAATAATGACTAGGAATTTGTGCGGAAAAATGGTGCTATGAGTGCATGTTTTGTCATTATACTAGGTCATACCTGAAACAAAACGTCTGACACTGTAAGCAGCGTTGCACTTTATATGAATCAGGATATCACGGAACAACGACATGTGTACTGTTGAATAAGACTTACTCTCTCAACTGACGCCTAGCCTGATGGCTCTGTGCGTATGTGTTGCGTTTTGGATGCGGGTGAATCATGCTTGACTAAGGGTGGTAAGTTCTAAGTGGTCATTTCAGATAAGTTTTTATTGCAATAAATGCTAACACAACAACGACAAAGTAATCATTCCCACCAACTTCAGTTTGAAACACCAAGTTCCCTGTAGCCATTTCATCAGAGCAGAAGAAACAACTATGATAATAGTATGATAATACTGCGTTTCTCCTCATTGGTCGTAAATGTAAAATATGCACATTGTTTATATCAAAAAAAATGAGGACATAGTGAACGAACACATAACTTCATGAAATTGTTTATGTAATCAAGTTCATCTTACTCAGATCGATCAGTTCTGCTATTTCTGCACACAGAAAGTATGTAGTGAGGAGAAGTGACCGTACTGTACTAATCACACCACCACTATTCAGTAATGAGGCAGGAGTATGGATTTCACGTTGGTAGAAAATACAAGAAGAAGCACCGGAGTGCAGCATGGCCTGAAATGGCTCTCGGCATATGCAGCAACTGTGCATTGGCGCCTGTGGCAACCGTTCTGACACCACTATCGTACGCAGGTGAATGTGTTTGCTTGTTGGCATGTTGAGACGCATAACCATGAATTGGTTTTCTGAATAACTAACGCTTTTGTCATCCGCGTTTTTGGCTCACAAGGAAAAGTCAGTTTCCCAAAAACGCAACGATGCGTAGGCTTGAGAATGGAATACATCTGCTTTACAATTGTCACAATCGCCATGCGTGATAACACATACACAGCAGTCTGCGGAAGGGACAACCGAACCTTCTAAGTATGGACTCTCTTCGGTTCATCTTTGGGAATCTTGTGATTATACTGATGTGAGTAAGTGAGAACGTTGTCGCATGTCACGTTTTAGTAGGCAACTGGAGATTAGGACGTTTGTGACGTGAAACCACAAAACGGACTCATTCGAGTAAAAATGTTACACCACTAGTTGGAATAGTTGCAATATAATGAAGAATATTGCACCTTACGGAACACCAGCAGTACTGGCGGATTGGAATGACACTTGGTCGCTGATATGGATGCAATGATTTTGAGTGGTAAATTAAGTGAGAAACCGGCGGCTGACGAGTGATTGCCAGAGTCAAGTCAAGGTAAGTTATTGGATTATCTATTCAAGGGAGGAAGATTAAGCCGTACAATATGGACGACTTCAACAATCTTACGTGTGTCTTGTGTGTGGTAAAACGCGGTGCAGTTCAGTTTTAAGACGAGTGAGCACGTCAGTAGAGATTTGCGGTATGAGAGGCGCGTGAGATGCGAGATACTATACAGTAAATGAAAGTTGGACACGACTGGTCAGCTATAATTGCAAAGTTGAAAGATCGTGGAGATTTTTGCTTATTAGTTTTATGGCAAGCATCGGGTGTTTTGATAATGGAATACGGTAAAATACGGTAGAACGACCATGGATTTCGATAGAAGCTTTTGTTCATTTACAAGGCAGCGGGCGAGCAGTACAACCAGTGCGGGAGAACCCAAGCTAGCACAGAGTTCGGACATAGTAACCGATGCGTCTGACGCGTTACAGTCGAATCGACAAAAACAACAGATCTAATCACAGAAAGGATGTGTGAATCACGAGGCCCTTGCTATCAAAACAGCCTGAGCTCGGACTCTAGGTTGTACGCACACTCGCACGCGAAAAGCCGATGCGATTGGCCTTGCATGACCCGGATTTTGGACAGGCCAGAATGACGTAGTCCGGCCCAACACCTGTTGAGTCGATTGGCTGGTGGCTGAAACTTTTGTCTCCAACTCAGTCACTGTGCCAGGGTTTTAATGCATGGGTTCCTTGGGCAGAACCCGAAACGTGACCTATGTTGTAGGGCAGACAGCGGACATCTCCAGGCTTGCAAGATAAACATTACCTAATGAGCTTCACCCCGGCTGTCGCATACCGAAGCAGTTGTGTCCATCACCTTCGAAAACGATTGGTGCACACCAGTGTGCCTCAAAGTTATTTGAGTGCGTAAATATTCCGAACTGCTGTAGTGTAAAAGATGACGTTTAAACTATCACACAGATTTGTTGATCAAATGCAATGGCCTATCGTACTCACACTGTACGTAAACGACACAACATTAACACACGTTGAAGTTTTAAAAAATATATGCTTTGCTACAGTGACCTTCGTGGCAGATGTTCGGAACGTCGGCCCGAATTCTGTTACCGGAGGATCGGTCACATTAAACAACACTGTAGTTCGAGCCGAGTGTTCCCTGGTGTCACGTGACACGCTTATGATTGTCATCTTCTGTTGCACATCTGCTTTCGGTCTTCATGATCGAATCTTGTTAATTCAAATAAAGCTCGTAAGGAAAATTCAGCGGATTACCGCCTGATGATACAACCCGTCCGCCTTCACTGACTAGACCACTTTGATTTGTTGTCCGTTGACAAATGGAACGGGTAGAGGTGTGCCATTGGACTGAACTCAAACAGCTGGAATATGCGGAGCTTTAAGTAGGTACGGCTTCGGGGACCGGTGTCAAAGGCCCGTCGGTCGATCGAGAAGTGAGCAAAATATAACGTCAGTCAAGCCGGTCTGAAATTAGGGACAGTGTGTTGTCACCGCGGCTGTCTTGAACCTGCGTTCGCGCAGTAGTACAGGTGTAATCGTTTTCGAGATCACAAGGCAAGTTTAGACCTGGTCAGCTCCGAAATAAGGGATTCCATAATTAGAACACGAAGTTTAGTAATAATGTGTTCAACGAAATCTCACCAAGCATAAAACCTGGCTGATATCACCCTAGATCGGTTATTCATTGTTATCCATAGAGTGCCACAGAATTTATGAGAATTCGTTCACCGAAGATCGTTGGTCACTGCTGAAGCCAAAGTTGCTCGATTAAATAACCCAACCTCGGGTGAATAGACAGAAATCATTCAATTACCCCAGTTACCACGACTAGCATGTAATTGATCTAACAGGCACTACACAGTTAACACTTTCAACGTTTTTCACAAACATGATGGAATGAAATGTTTTGGAGTTTAAACAGTACCGGACTTCGAACGTGACTGTTTTTATTCTGAAACAGTTCATTCCTTTCGGAAGTTTGAACAAAATCGTTAGAACACGAGAATTGGTAGATGCAAGCATTTCGTGTTGACTCGTCAGTACCAAAATTAACAATAACATGAAACAAGTTTTTTATATCGAGTAGTAAAGGGAGCAATTTTCTTCATTTTAGCAACTTAACTGTAATCAACAACTGTAATCAGCAGCTTATGACGAACCAGCCAAACCAAACACGATGGACAACAACCACTTGATGCACACAATCCATACACTTCGATTCATATATATTTTCCGAGAAGATCGGAGTGACCACCACTTGTATGTGATCTTAACCTTTGGCGCATTGTTCTCCCTACTGGTCTGTTCTGAAGAGAATTTTATGCACCACGTTGCCAGCCTAACGCATGCTCATGTTTTCAGTGACCTAAGTGTCAGTGGGCTGCGTCCCAAGATCGCACACTTACTTTGGTGTTTTTGCTACACAAACCTGTAAACTTAAAATATTACCAATATGTTAAGCATTTACACACACAGCCAGAAAAACAAAATTCAGGTTCGTTTGCCTTGTGGTTCTGAGTGTCTATGTGGTGAATGTCCTGTATTCATCAAACCACCGTTTCTTTTGACATCTTGTATAACACCCTAGTCCGTTCCCTCTTCACTGAATGTGGGTCAACTCAACATCAGTGTACGAAAAGAAAAACACGGCCAATTTCGGTGTAACTTCACAATGACAATGTGGTTGACCTTTTTCTTCAAAAGTGCTCGCGTTTTAAGCATTCCTCGATTGTCAAATCTCCAACCAACAATGTTCGATGTGACAGTTTGGTACATAGCAATATTCCATGTGGAGTGTCTGCCGGAATATTAAGCTTACCAGTTGTAGTTAGTTTTAGTTTTCCCCGTATAGCTTTCTATACTTTTCTGTTTAATGAATTTGTCTCTAATTGAGCGTATACTAATGCTTAATTATGTAAGGATGCTTGTTTATAGTACATAAGAGCTCATATCATTCTCATAATCAAATGAAACTCATACTTGTGTATAGCAAATGAACCGTCTGACCGGCGGAAAACACTTGTTTACTGTCCGGGTGCGCCCAATCGGAGTTAACCTACCACAGTCTGTCGTGAGTTCTTGGTGGTTTAGTTCAAGGGCAGACTTGGTTCACACAGTCCGGACAACCAACCGATAGCTCGATTATCGAATCAGTTGTGGAGGAATGAAAATACTCCCGACTTCTCATTGTTGCTGTTAGTCAGCTGTTGTCTGTTGAATGTTACAATGCGATCGTCGATAGTAATCGGGTTTCTATTCCGCTCATTTACGATCTTCCTATTACTCCGATTACTCTTTACCTTCTAAATCATTCAACAAAGAATGATACACACAAAAGCCTTCGCCGCCTACTCTAGTCTACAAATTTTGGTTTACAAACATCCTTCTTTTAATTTAAGAAACATTCATCTATGTAAAACATCAATAATTGAATGCGTCCACTATCATCAGACTAATAGTTCATCGGGCAATCTATAATTTGGCATACCTCGATCAGTCATTTGGGATTGAAACTTTTGTCACACACACGTTAACAGTGTCCACACAAATGTGCGCTAAAGCAACTGAAAACCATAGATGGGCACACACACACAGAATGGGTTGTTCAGCCTAGCACCTAAAAGCTATTGTCCGTTGGTAGTGAACTAAAAGTACCGATTCTCAGCCAACCTGGGAGTCATCAAAGTTTCTGTCTGGAAAGATGTGTTGGTTAATCAACATGTGTCTCATAGAAGTTGTGTAGCGCCTTAGACAAATTCTGCCACTACGTAAATACACCGACGTTATCTCACGGCCTGACTACTACCCACACATGTTTCGTCATGGATTTGTATAAACGTATCTCACAGTGATCATGTGCGTAAGTCTGCTCATGGGTTGTAACCTTCATTGTGGACATAATTCAGCAAGCATCCCCCTTTCATTTTGTGGAACATCGGAGTATTTGTCCAACATGTACAGTTACTTAAGGTAGCAAGAAGACACTTGTTATCTGAGTCGACCAAAAGTAAGACATGCTACAGCGTATGACTGTTTTCCATGCTTGGTGATTTAAAATCTGCTCCGCAATCGTACCCGAGGAAGAGCACAGCGTAGATGGAAGGTGCGTGATATTGTTGCTAGGAGCCAAGGAAACAATATTTCAACAATCACTGCTAATGGCAAAACGAGGTTTTCTGAGGTAATCCACCAAACATAATTTCTACACCAAAGTATTGTGTCAAGCCTGGCTGCGAGCGACGCTTAAATGTTTTGGGGATCATGAGAGATGGAACTCAATCATAATCTGAGAAGATAAATCACGTCACACAGAACTCGAGAGTGTGTTCCAAGACCCTGAGTACGCTGGTGGAAAACTTCCAAGACTGCCGTCACACTCTCCGATGCTGGATTTACTCAAAAGTGCGTGAAATATAGTCATGCACCTAGAAGACCAACTGAGAAGATAAAGGTATGACCTGATACTTGTGTGTGATTCTACTGATATTCTTCTCGGATGTGACTGACCGTTTAGGTATCTGAACGAGTCGGCTGAAGAGGCTTCAAATTCATTGACAGTAATCTGTTGCCACAACATGAAACAATACGCTCAGTCGTTCCACTTAAAAGCACTCAATATTGAAAACGTCTGACTAAAATATTCTCCCTTGTTATGCATTCTGGTCATTACATATATGACGATACTATATTTGGATCACCTTGGGTTTACTATGTCATGAGCTTAACTGATCAAATTTAATGCCGTTTTGACCGCGGTACCTTCTAAATGTGTTGGGCTGGCAACGTGGTGCATAAAATTCTCTTCAGAACAGACCAGTAGGGAGAACAATGCGCCAAAGGTTAAGATCACATACAAGTGGTGGTCACTCCGATCGTCTCGGAAAATATATGTGAGTCGAAGTGTATGGATTGTGTGCATCAAGTGGTTGTTGTCTATCGTGTTTGGTTTGGCTGGTTCGTCACAAGTCGCCGGTTGACGTTTCTATATCTAGTTAATCATTTCCAGTGTCCACCATTGTTTCGGCCAGCCGCAGTATCAGAGTGAAGCTGGTTTGCCCCCAATCGCACCTTATTGTCAACATATTAGCCAGCAGACTCCAGTATCATTTACACGGGGCCGTTTGTCCCTCCTGAAACACACCCAGAGCAGGGACGAATTTACAATGGTTTTGTCGGACACTATCAGACCAGGTTTGGAGACCGCGATCGTTCGCTCTCCCTGGGTGTTTTCACCATGACTTCAGCTGTCACGTCAGCCATCGGACTGTAACGTGGATGGTTGCCACTCGAACACTCCAGAACATATTTGCTCGACCTTTCGGATAACGGCGGTCAGCTCCTATCCCAGAGACGGCCGGCCGGCTTGTCAAGGGTGGTCTGTGTGTCCTATGTCGTACGGACACACGCGCTCAGTACTCTAGTTAGCCTGCACCCTTGTCAGCTTACCATCTGGGTGTAGGCGAACTAGCTTTGTGTACATCTCGCACCCAGCGGATCCCTGTTCTCTTGCTCGGTAAGAGCCGACGTGTTTCTGTGAACGTCAGTCTACGCGCATGCATCCTTTAAGCCGCTGACCTCGACAGAAAGCTCACTGGACATCGGAGAGCGATGATGGTGTGGGGACATATAAAACTTGAAGAGGAAAAGACCACATCATGCAACATGCCTGCGTTGTCCGTTTGCGGTGCAGACGTTTGATCGTTACAGTTGTGAACTTTTCGTAAACTAATCACATACCTACTTAACGTGCATAACTTAGCATACATAAAGTACATAAAATGGTGAAAAGCGCTTTTCAAGAACGGGCAAAATATCTTGTGCAGCCTACTGGGTGTTTTACTGCACTCCAAAATATGCGTGGAAACTACTTCGTTTGGAACGTAAATAGGTGGATAGCACGTCGAAAGTTAGGCGAGTGGTTCGGCCGACAAAATGTCCTTAGACAGCATGAGAGGTATGTGCTGACGGATTGCAAGAAAACTCTTTTCAAGGACTGCTAACACTTTGAAAAATTAATCAGTTGGTCTGTAGCTTGGTTTGTCTTTTCTATAGCAAATCGAGTAAAATCTGGCTGTTAATACTATCAGCCCCATTGCAATAGTCTAAGAAACTCACGCAGACAGTGTTAGATCTTCTGTCAACCTACGGCAGAATGTAAGCGAGGGTATCAACAACAAAAAACGATCACGACAAACCAGTTCAATTGATTAATTGCAGTTTATATGAGCCATATCGGTAAGAGTATTAACTGTTTGACTGTGCCAAGTACAGCTGGAATAAGCAGCCGAGATCTTCAATCTACCTTATCACGTGTGCTGCTTTGTTGAGTGCTATTTGGCACTGAGTATTTAAAACGGCCCTGGACCTGGGGACATCACCACCATTAACAGCAGTATCTTAATAGTTGATTTTAAAGCCAAACAAGCAATTCTAAACAATCTAATACCAAACCTACACCCACGCTCATTCGTTCAACACATTCATGATATCACAAAGATAAAAGAACTAGATTAAAATGATAGGTCAGTTTCTTTTTGGTTTTCACCTTCTTGCACAGATAGCTTCTTAGTGAAACGTTATATTTACGATGATGAAATAAATGTATATTTTTTCTAGTGAAAACCCTCTCCATATCATATATTTTGTATCGTCTTTTTTTCCACAGCCGCTGAAAATGGTCATGTGGATATTGCTGCGTACCTTTTGCTTCATTCAGCCAACATACTGGCAGTGGACAACGAGCAGAACACGGCTCTACATTTGGCAGCAAAGGCTGGTATTACTTACAGAATATGCTTGCTTTAGGTCGCAAATTTTATCTGTTGCGCTCTGCATACATGTATACTCTTGATATGATACACCCTTACAGTTAACTGCAGTATGTTTGAATTCGCAGCAATCTTGTTTCAGTTTGTTGAAATCGCCAATAGAAGCCAATTTGAAATTAAGAGGAAACTAACCAAAGAGCTACCACTGCAGATTTAGCACATTAAAAGTAAAGGCTATAGAAACTAGTGTTCTCTAGAGGTGTGATTTTTTGCTATAAGTAATATGAAAATATACAGGCTTTGTCTCGTTTTGAGTGACAATAGAATGTTGACCAGATGAGGTAACTGTGTTGAGAATTATAGTTAACTGTGTTGCAGCCTTCTGTGTGATCCCGTACTGATTTCAAGTGAAGATTTTTTTACTGAAACTTCCTATGTTTATCCAGCCTGCTATAGGTTTCAGAAACAATGAAAACACACTGGTCCTACCACCATTACTACTTCAGACGCGTTTGTAAGCAACTTTCAAATGTGTTTTCCTACACATTCACCAAGTAGATCTGAAGTCCACGACCGATTTCGTTCTTTCGTTTCACACAATAATCCTGGCACTTTTGGTTGCATTTATTCAGTAGAGGCCGGCATGCCTCAGAGTGTACGTTCCAACAACTCTCTCAATTTCTGACAGGTTAAATGAACGGACTAACTCTGACCTGTTATATTGCGTTCGTTGTGCGATAGGTGTCTTACTGCCCCTCTGATCTAACTGGTTAGCCAAGCCAGTCCAGTTATATACTTTCAGACCACCTGCTTTTGCTTATCTGGAGATGGTAACTTGAAATTGTGCGCGTCGCCGGAGGAGAATAAGAGCTGCTTCAGCATTCTGTTGGCTAATAGACCATGCTAGCCTGTGCAACAAACACGTATGTGACGCAAAGAACCGCGCACCGGTAATGCCTTTGTGAAACATTGATGAATGTTTGTATGAACATCTAATTCCCTTCAAAAACTGGGCAGAAAAAACGCACAGTACATTAACACGTAACAGTCAGTTATAATGAAATCAACCTAATGTCTTGAGAATCGTGAACACACAAATGTGCGTTTATCAGAAAGAACTCGTCAACACACCAAGCCGGATGTAGCAACTGAAGTTTCATTATGAACTGTTTAAGAGAACAACAAAGAGTAATCTTGCTGTTCGACTGCGTCAAGTTCACTGCCTGTTTCTGTGACTCATTCAATAAGTGTCAATCTTCTCGTTGACTTATATTGCTGCTTAACTGCCCCCCATTTTTCCAGTCAGCAGTATCTGCATTCAGATAGCACGATATTAATCGTTCATGATATATGGTATACTGAATCTTCAAAAATGAGATGATCCGGGATTTCGAATAACCCACTCAAACACTTACTTTAAGCCTCCAACCACTGTCGTGGGGAGACGAACTCGACCTACGATGACTAACTAGTTGGTGAACGAATTCACACGAAGTACTGAACAGAAGAAGCAGCTTGACACTCATTAACAAATACGTGCTTCCTAGTCATTTCGTTGTTCGTCTGTTGGCATCAGCCGATATAAAAGATGGAACGTAGATTTTCATGGTCAGATATCCTAAGACGGTTCACGTCTTCTATTCTGCGTGACCAGACTCCTCAGTCGTAAAATAGCACATTTCCAATCACCTCAAACACGCGATCCTTAGGCTTCATTGAGATATCTCTCCGCAGCCACGAGTGTTCTGAATTACTGAATGCCGCTTTAACTTTGAAACCACGAGCTTCTGCTCTGTTCCTTGTACCAGTGAACAACTTACATAACTTCATAGCCAAACATGAAATCTAAATATTCACGGCTTCCCCGTTGAAGCACTTTGCAATCTGAGACTGCCCAACGCGCCCTGAAGCATTTGACAGAGCGTGATAAACATCCACCTTCTCACCAAGTAACCTGTGTTGGGCACCATTGAATCCAAACTTAATTCAGGAATAAGACGCAAGGAAAATTTATGTAGTAACAATCACCGGTTGCGTTTTTAAAATAGTCATGTTATCATCCACATATCTTACTCAAGCATACACACGTTCACATGCATCATGCCGTCAACCATTTTCAAAGGATAACTTGGGTAATGTAATAATGAGACTTTTAGTCGTTGTGACGTATCAATATATTCGTGTTTGAAAACAGTATTCTCAGTTTTTGTCCTCGGCATAACAGTTGGGATTAGATATGAATAGCATGCAACTCACTTACTCAAGTATAGCTGAATATCTGACGAACCCCACCCCAGTTTTAGTCGGCTAAGCTATTCATAACTTTTGTGAGGCATTCGACATCTTTTTCAGTTACACCAAACAAAAATCGATGAGCTGACAGTGATGACATAATAGGTTTAGCTGTAGTTCACCCCGTACTTTTTGTTACAATTAGGATAAGTGTGACTGGGAATCGTTTAGACATTCGCTGTAACGAAAACTTCGTCATAACTGAGTTCATTAAGGTGTTCTGTTGTGCATTTAAGAGCGTGAGGAATGTGAATCCAGCAATCCGGGCAGCATTCAGTCAATCTGCAGTGCAACACTGGTTGCTGTACAGCTAATGTTCAACTTATTTTCTACACACAGAGCTATGGGGTGACGTACGCTCCTAACAAGTGTACAAATATTCAGATTTCCGCAATAAGTATGCAGCTCAAATCAGAAGGTTTTCTGTCTAGAAAGAACCGATGCACTTGAAGGTAGTAACTTTGTATGCGATTCAACTCAGTTCCATCGATGGCATAAATTTACAAGTATAAGTTTAATAATTTGGTTTTCGAGATTGTCAGCTCAAACAGTCTGCCCAGCACTATTTTGGTTGTGAAAAATCGCACACATTCTCAAATTTTTGAAAGTACAATTTATTGTTTAATAACTACTTCACTTAGATAAGAAAAAACATGTTCATTACGAAACACCGGCTAAGGAATGTCGACTGCATCAAAATACCGTGAACAGCACAAGATGAAATTGTTGATCTGCATCACCCACATTCTTATTAAATGATGTTTGTAATAACGTCCGACTATGTATTGATTCAACATCTTTTAATTAGACAATTTTAAAATTAACTTCTTTGTGTTAGTATTCAATAGTATCTTTTTATAATAATTTGGTAGTCATTGTCATGCCTTAAACAGTTATTTCATCTGTTTACGAACGGGCGAGCTGTCTCAACAGAACACCCAGTGTCTTCTTCTCAGACTGTCCTAATTAGGGATTGTAGTTACTGAGTGATGATTAAAATGCCCTAGTGAAATGCTCCAATCTTCCCGTGATTTTAGGTGCTCTGCAACAGTCAGCTAATTCAGTCATTCGTTCATATATTTGCCACGCATCCATTTACTTAATTTGTTCGTAGTCAACTGATTGCTCAGGTCACTATACCCGGTTGTTCTCGGATCACCTCACATCTGTCACCAACATTAATGTCAACTTTCAGGGATGTCTGACTCATTGCAGAAACTGTGTTGTTGCTTTGTTGAGAGTTGGACGACACTGCTACGCATGTTTGGACACATATGTCCACAAGTTGTGAACATCGATATACTGTATTATTTGGACTTTCCCATGAAAGTCGTAAAACACCCAGAAGTAGGATTTGTATCAAAAGAGGTTATTGTCATTGGGTGTATGCTGTAGTGTGGTGAAGATGAACTGCCGGACTGTACTACGTGTTGATCAGTCACACAGCTGTGCTTACTGACTTCCGGAAATAATGAGAGGAAATAGATGAAATGTTAGAGAGCAATGTGACATAAAACGTTGTTTCGTGGTTGTCAACTGCATCGCTCCGGGGTTATCGATATGTAAAAGTGTAGGCTCCTGTTTGTCATGTCGTTGATGCATATGCCACCTGTATCGATTCGAGTGACATTCGCGCTGTTGATACGCAATAATAATTGTGATGTTCTGCTCTTAGCACGTTAGAAGTGCGATCAGCGACCTCGTGGCCATGCCTGAAGGCTGATGATCCTTTTCAAGTTAGTTTTCTCTATTCAATGAGTCGTAAGTTCTTAAAACTTATGCGAAACTTGACGCCAACAAAGTTACGGATGATAGTTTCGTGTTTACCACACAATACCATAATGTCTTGTATGAAGATCGAAATTACTGGTGACACACTACGGTCACAAACCAGTTCTTCGGTCATTCGCTTGATGTGAAGTTATGTGGTTAGTCAAGATATCAATCTGTTGTTATCATTTTACGAAATACGGGCGAAAATTCACGACGGGTGCTTTTAGTAAGGTTTGAACATTCTGATATCAAAATATATTCAGTTCGTTACAAGAAATCTACAGAAACACATTGCCGTAAGAGAATGTGATTCAGGAAGACTATCTGCCAAGACAAAGTAATCTGCACTCGGGCGATAGGAGAAAAACATCCGTCGGTGGACAATTTTCATTAGGTTGACCCATTTTGGTGCAGTGTAACTGGTAGACTGTGTTGAGGTTTTCTCTCGGGATTTCGCTCAGAATTATCTTGTACTAATACATATGTCTTACCATTAATCAACAAAAAAGTTTCCGTTTCTAGAATCTTGATGGTTTGTCTGAACAACATTTCTTCAGGTTTCATCAACATGTGTAGTCTGTTGACCACATTCGGAGCGAGCCCGTGGAACAGTGTAAATTCCTATGGGCAGACCCCATTGCACTTGGCTTGTGAAAACAATCAGCTGTATGTGGTTCGACTGTTTTGCTGTACGTCGGTTACCGATTTCGGATCGAACTGCGTTCACACTGGGCTGGGAAGTCTACCTTTTCTCGGTCAGCCCGATTTGGAATGGGAAGATGACCAAGGTCGAACGGCCATGAGCTTGGCTTATCAGAAAGGCCTGTCGGATATTGCGGACTATTTGAAAATGAAACAGGTGCTAGGTGGGAGGAATTCGAATAGATCCGCGAAGTTCTCCGTTTGGGTTACCGAATTAAGGTTGGTTAACAAATGCATAAACTCATTTGAGTACATACAGTAGTTCAGGTTTAACATCACTCAAAGTTGATCATAGCATTCACATTCTGACAAGCCGTCCGGTTATCTCGCTTCGAAATGAAGCACTGCACTCTAGTTCCTTCCTTATTGAAGCCTAACTGTAGTGTACACCCTCATCCAAACCAGAATTTCTACTCCGTTCCTCATGTTTATGAGACTAACCTGTAGTATTTAAACAAACATGTATCCGTAAATTTGTCAATTCAGTCTTATCTGCTTATTACCTCCCCTACCTTTTCTGTGATATACATTTGTATTTACCAGCTACTCCGTTATTTCGTAAACCTTCAACAGAACCAACGGCTGCTCGGACCACAGTACTCATGGGTACGGTTCAGAGTTTGAAATCATGATGATGTTGACACTGATCAGCTAGTTAATTTCCAGTCACAAAGACAGGGTGATGAATCTCTCTCACAAGTCCCTTTCACCATAATAGTTTAATTTCAGGTGCCTCACCAAAAACCCTCACAATGCTCCCAATAAAAATGTCGACTTAATTCCTACTGGTTAGTAACATTTCCCACGTTAATAATTATCATAATAGGAATTAAATAAAGTCCCTTCACCGTCATTGTCACCATCATTACTGGCCCGTCACCCGTAGTTCAGTGTTGTAGCCGCGAGGAGAAAGTGAGGCCCAGTGTGAGAGGAAATGAAGAGGAACAGATGGAGCTTGGTTAGCAACTGCCCCATATAAAAGCTTGAACATTCAGCACCAGTGTGCTTACATCTTGGAGACACACAACCAACCACAAAATGTACACTGTTGAAGTCGGCCAACCACCAGTTGTCTCAACACTTTTATTCTGAGGCTAACGGAGTCAAGAGGACCCCTTCCCAGGAGGTGAAGACAAACTTACCTATTGGTGATTGCCCCCATATTCTTGAAAAATCATTTGCTCCCCAATAAGCCGGGAGTTCAGCTAAGAGTGTATAGCATGGTTAGCGATGGGCAACCATTCCCAACCTTCTAATTTTGTGGATTAGGCGAGCTTAACTGAGTGAACTTGGTCGGTCCTCCCTGCCAAAGGCCGGTCTGGATGTCATCGTTTGCAAACGTCGCTGACCAAACTAATATATGTGAACAGTACTGTAAATCTGCCCAAACCAGACAAATGGGATTGGAAAGTTGTATATTGCAAGGCATCCATTATAGGCGGAAATGTAGAACAGCGAACACAGATAGTATTTTGCACAACTGCCGTTTATTCATATCCTTGGTAGTAGCACATCTACATCTTTTTGGTGACACGTCATGCATAGTGAATGTGCAAGCTCCGAATAGTTGCTTCTTGTGCTTGGTGTTCTCAGTACTGAGATCTGGCTTTTGGTTTCCGTGTGTATGACTCGTGCCATACTATACGCAATCAAAGGTGCATGCTATACCACATTTATATTTGAACCCCTTGCATAATAAGTGGGAAGAAGACCTTGAACTGTTTGCAGCAAGCAGTTATCATTCCNGCTACTCCGTTATTTCGTAAACCTTCAACAGAACCAACGGCTGCTCGGACCACAGTACTCATGGGTACGGTTCAGAGTTTGAAATCATGATGATGTTGACACTGATCAGCTAGTTAATTTCCAGTCACAAAGACAGGGTGATGAATCTCTCTCACAAGTCCCTTTCACCATAATAGTTTAATTTCAGGTGCCTCACCAAAAACCCTCACAATGCTCCCAATAAAAATGTCGACTTAATTCCTACTGGTTAGTAACATTTCCCACGTTAATAATTATCATAATAGGAATTAAATAAAGTCCCTTCACCGTCATTGTCACCATCATTACTGGCCCGTCACCCGTAGTTCAGTGTTGTAGCCGCGAGGAGAAAGTGAGGCCCAGTGTGAGAGGAAATGAAGAGGAACAGATGGAGCTTGGTTAGCAACTGCCCCATATAAAAGCTTGAACATTCAGCACCAGTGTGCTTACATCTTGGAGACACACAACCAACCACAAAATGTACACTGTTGAAGTCGGCCAACCACCAGTTGTCTCAACACTTTTATTCTGAGGCTAACGGAGTCAAGAGGACCCCTTCCCAGGAGGTGAAGACAAACTTACCTATTGGTGATTGCCCCCATATTCTTGAAAAATCATTTGCTCCCCAATAAGCCGGGAGTTCAGCTAAGAGTGTATAGCATGGTTAGCGATGGGCAACCATTCCCAACCTTCTAATTTTGTGGATTAGGCGAGCTTAACTGAGTGAACTTGGTCGGTCCTCCCTGCCAAAGGCCGGTCTGGATGTCATCGTTTGCAAACGTCGCTGACCAAACTAATATATGTGAACAGTACTGTAAATCTGCCCAAACCAGACAAATGGGATTGGAAAGTTGTATATTGCAAGGCATCCATTATAGGCGGAAATGTAGAACAGCGAACACAGATAGTATTTTGCACAACTGCCGTTTATTCATATCCTTGGTAGTAGCACATCTACATCTTTTTGGTGACACGTCATGCATAGTGAATGTGCAAGCTCCGAATAGTTGCTTCTTGTGCTTGGTGTTCTCAGTACTGAGATCTGGCTTTTGGTTTCCGTGTGTATGACTCGTGCCATACTATACGCAATCAAAGGTGCATGCTATACCACATTTATATTTGAACCCCTTGCATAATAAGTGGGAAGAAGACCTTGAACTGTTTGCAGCAAGCAGTTATCATTCCCGGTACAAGAACGGGGATTTATAGATGCACTTCAGCAATAAAATATCAGGGCTTGCCACTGGTTAACACTAGTAGCATATACAATGTTTTAGCCTTGGACAACGTAAAGTTGCACGTACGTCATATTGACGGGACTTTTCTGTTTGGAATAGGTGCGAAACCAATTAAGAAAAATGAGCACACTACTCAGTTTTGTGTACCTAACTGTATCATCAACTTCTAAACAAGAACAAGAGAAAAAAATTCTTCCTTGGTAAGACGTTAAAATGGACTTGTTGCCCGTCCGGTGCAGCACAATTTAACACGGGCAGGGCAATACATGAAGTGTATGAGCTTCGCTGCTGTATGAGATAAGGTGACGAGTTCGAACACTGTTTCTAGAACATTGTGGGCACGTTCCAGCGATATATTACCGAACGGAAAATCATAGACGAACAAAACTTCTTGTGTCGACTACTTTCTGGAACGTTTCTTCAGAAAATGGGGCTAATTAACGAATATATATGTACCTACTGTGTGATCGTTTGCGAAAACGAACTGTCAGTCTCAATTTCAGGAACCGTATCACATTTAGCACGCTTGAATCACAATCCAGAGTGTTTATGTCAGATTAGGTGATCAGCTTATTAGCGTTAAGCCACCAGGTAAACGTAAAACGTGGTTTCCTGCACCGCACGACATTTACCAACCACAAATCAGAAAACCAATATTGCACCATTGTTTATTCTTTTACTGAATACTCCTAATCGGTTAATTCTAATTCACTATTGTCTCAACGTTGAAAACCTGTGCTATGTGTACAGAAACTCTCAACTGTTGGTCACTGATCGTCACGTGCTTAGGTGTCAAGAAGAGAGGAAAAACTATGTACCGTAATTTGTGTATTCGGACATGAATTCAAATGGCTAAAAGAGGATTTATGTACTTGTGTTTCGCCTGGCTGTCCGAAGATAAGTTTACATTACTTAACAGTAGACCAAACGAAGGTAATCCAGGAAGTTTAGCTTCCCGCTCGTCAGTTCATCTTTTTTTCTAAAGTAGAACGTACTTACAATGCACGCACAATGGGATCTATCGTGTTGTCTTTAAGATACTCGACAATGGTTGTATTCGGACAT
>QNGE01008456.1:0-12129 GCA_008508345.1 Paragonimus westermani | reverse complement strand
CGTGGCAAGGATATGCACTACTGACGAGCTCTAATGAGAGCGAAACTCGAGTCTGGTGCTTCTTTTCGAAAGAGGCTGGCTGGAAAGTCTATCCGAATGCAAACGCTGTGATCAAATGTGAGCGATGGTCAACTTGAAAATAAACCAAATCCCCGACTACTCATCAGTAATCTATAAGGACCAAAATGTACCGATTGTTCCGGAGTGTCTCGGGCAACGGCCCCACAATACCTACACCGACCAACTCGTTAGGATATCCTGCGGCCATAATTTACAACGGTGGTCGAAGTCCCATTTGAGGGCTTTTGAACGTGCCGCATTTCTCGCATGATTGACATAACAGACTGACATCCTTCCTCTGATGCGGCCACCAACATCGTCGTCGTGCGGCCGCTTTTAACGTGTTTATTCCCGCATGTCCGAGCTCTAGGTGCAAGTCTGTTAGGACGTCACGTACCATAGATTGAGGGACCACGATCCTTCTCATGTAAGTGGGTCCGTATTGAATGAATAATACGCCCTCTGCAATCTTGAGCTGCTCCCATAGCGCCCAAAGGCAGCGAGATTCATAGCTCTTTCCTTCCATTTCCTTGCTTGTTGGTTTTTCCCCATTGTTCCGGCCCCTTTCATAGATTAATGCAGTCTCAGGATCTGTTGCTTGAGCCTGCTGCCAGCGGCCATATTCTGCACCCAGTAGATTGATCAACGCCACATGTTGCGTAGAACAAGACGGACGGTCGCCGTGATTGTGCGCAGGATGCCCTGATAATGAGTCGGCGTTCGAGTGTCGTCTGCCCGGTCTGTGTTTACATACGAAGTCGCATTCCTGTAGTATCTCCTGCCATCGGGCTAACTGTCCCTCTGGGTCTTTGAAGTTCTGTAGCCAGCGGAGAGGCTGGTGATTTGTGCGTACAATAAAACTTTTGCCCACAAGATAATGTCGGAAGTGTCGCACAAAGAATACATACGCAAGCATCTCTCTTCTGGTCGTACAGTAGTTTCGCTCACATTTGGCTACCGTAGGCTATCGCTCGTTTCCTACCGTCTTGTCCTCGTTGAGAGAGAACCGCCCCGATTGCAGTGTCGCTTGCATCGGTATCCAGAACAAACTCTGCGGCCTTCGGCGACAGGTTCGGAAAAGCTAGCACTGGCGCTGTGCACAGAGCTCCGCGTAGTGATTAGAAAACATGGTCACATTATTCCGTCCACGTGAATTCTCGACTATTTTGTAGTAGTCTGTTCAGTGAAGTGGAAATGCGAGCGAAATCATTAATGAAGTGGCGATAATAGGATGCTAGCTCTAGAAAGCTCCTCATCTCGTTTGCATCCTTGGGCGTAGGCCAAGATCGAATTTGTTCCGTCTTTTCTGGGTCTGTGCGAATACCCTCCTCCGAAATTACATGCCCTAGAAATGTTACCTCTTTGAGTAGAGAGTGACAATCTGAGGGATTCAGTTTTAAACCGACTTCGGTCAGGCGGTCCAGCACACACTCCAAATTGTGCATATGTTCTCGTTCGGACCTCCCATGGACTATGACATCATCTAGATACACTGGGCTTGTCCTAGGTATTAAGTCATGTAATGCTTCCTGCATCAAGCGTTGGAACGTCGCAGGTGCGTTTGATAGTCCGAAGAGCATGACCTCGAATTCATACAGCCCCGACGGTACGATGGAAGCCGTCTTCGCTCGATCGTTTTCTTCGACCTCAACCTGCCAATAGCCTGACGTCAAGTCTAACGTACTAAAATACGTGGCTCCGCCGAGGGCGTCGAACAGGTCATCAATTCTTGGTAACGGAAATGCATCTTTCTTTGTCACTCCACTGAGCTTCCTGTAATCCACGCATAACCGTAATTCACCGCCTTTCTTTTTTACCAGGACTATCGCGGCAGCCCATGAAGACTTCGAGGGCCAGATCACGTTCTTCTGTAACATGTCGTCAACCATCTTACACACCTCAACTTGAAGGTGTGCAGGTATTCTGCGTGGAGGTGTCTTGATTGGGGGCGCATCCCCTGTATTAATTCCATGCTTCAAAATGCTTGTACGACCTAACATTGCTCCCTCCCTTGCGAATACTTGTGTTCGACTCTTGATTATCGATTCCAAGCACTGAACACTACGCGAGTTGCTGGGAACCCCACTCGATTAGATCATCTGGCCAATTTGGCAATTTACTTCGGAGGGGCGGTAGTGACGTAGAGAGAGCAGTCGTTTTCTGGCAGAGTTCTAGACATAGGTGTCAAATGAGTGACTCCGGACGGGTTCCTTAGCTTAAGACTGTGCAAATCGAGCGTGCCCCTCAGACGGCCTAAAATATCCATCCCCACTATAACACGGAATGGGAGTTTGGGGCTTACCACGAAACTCTGCTTTATATGACATCCAGCTATTGTGACCCGTGCAACGATTCCGCCCTCTGTCGGCATTTGATCACCACTGGCCGTAAGGATGCGGTGACAACATGGTTTTCGCTTGTAGCCCGAGAGTCTGCGTACTGTGTGTGTGCCGATCACGCTTAAGGAAGCTCCGGTATCTACCAGACCTACAAGTGCTATTCCACATATTATTATCTGAACTGTGAGTTCTGCCAGCGGTTGGAAACAATCGGTGTAAAAAGGAACGTAAATTAGACTATAGAGCTTACCTGTTCTGACGTAGCTTCCGGTGGCCTGGTCGGTAGCTTCGGAGGCTTGAAGATTTGCCCGGAACGCAATGTCGCATGGTCTACGCGACTTGTTCCACCAAGATCGCCGTTCGCGGCCACCATAGCGCGAGTAGCTAGGTCCCCGATACCGGTCTGAGCTATGCATTGAGGGACTGTTCCTCTGACTGGTCGCCCGTGCCGCGACGCAACAATGTACTGGTCGGCCGATGGCTGCCTCGAACCGCTCGAGGTCTTCGGCCAACCGTACTGCGGCGTCCAGGTTGCTAGGTAGATGAAGTAGGAACTCCCTTTTTAGGTTGGTTGGCCGGATCCCCTCCACTAGCTTTTCAAGAATCCGCTTTCGGAGTTTCTCTGTGGACTCTTTTTCATAACCGCGTTCGGCCAGGTGCTGCAGTTCGCGGGCAAACGACCGGACGGTTTCCCCCTCGAGCTGTCTGCGAGCATGGAACTGTTGTCGGTAGACAGACGGATGCGAGGGGGCGTCCAACAGACGTCGTAGCTCGGTTAACTTCTCATCTGATACAGAGGTGTCCAGGATTTTTGCCTCAACAACAATATCGAAGGCATCGCTATTCAGCAAATTCAGAATAAGGTTGCTGTGGGACTCTGCTGGGAAGTTACGGAGATAGGCTCGTACCTGACCTTTCTAACGAGAGTAGTGACCCCCCACAGTGAACTTATCGGGATGTGGGATCGACACTCGCAACCCTGCTGTTGTGGGTTTCGTCGGCAGCCTGTCTAGGATGTTTGTCAGGGTTTGCATGAGGTGACTGAAGTCTCCGGATATGGGAGGAGTGGAAGAATGTTGGTCTTCTTCAGGTTTTTTCGTAGATTTCGACATTTCGTATCCTGGCAGGGTCGCCAAATCGTAACATGCAACCAGAGGAGCAGACGGAGATTATGACCGCAGATGTATTACGCAACACGCGGCAATAGTCTAAATACAAGTGTCTTGCCTGTCTGTCTGACTGTCCGTTGGTTCAAGATCCTCGTGCACAACGTTGACGTAGCGGTCCGAAAGGTGAACGAAACAACCGTGTAAAGATTACCACTTAAGATTCGACCCGTGCGCGCTGACTAGTTTCGGTCGCGTGTTTCCCGTGCACAAGATTTTAGGGTTATTGCAAGGTCATTTTTAATCGATTCAAACAACACGCAGAGATGACGCAAAACCTTGTTGTACAAGAGTGAAGCATCGTTAGTGAGCAAAACCACGAAGAAACTCTACAAGGTGAACATCTCATCGTAGTTTATTATTGCGTTAGGTCATTTGCCAACGAGTGATACCAAGCGAGGATGATACTCCGATCTATCCATTGCAAAACACTCATCGACAGATCATAGCACTTCATTCGCTATTTACACAGCTAGTCCACTCAACGTTTGCTAGCCTGAATTTTGAACGAGAGAGCGATGTCCAAACATCCCATGCATCTCGTTGGAATGTGTCCGTTTTCGTGATTGCCCAAAGGGATCGATGATAAGTTACTGAAACAAACCAACTAACCCCATCCACATACTGATTACTCAGGAGTTCACGACCTGCTTCAAACATGCGTTTCCATACTGCACTCTTCCGATCGGCCCATATTCATCTACCGTCCCTATGATCAAGTTTGTCTTCTAGTTCTCAAATTGTTCGGTCGAATCGCACCGTCAACCCACATTTAGTCATCTGTGGCCTAATTGTCTGTTCACTATTCTGTTCATTTCCAGGACGCTGTCTATTCCCACCTGAGAGCGGCAGTTGTTCGTATACTGCACTCTTCCGATCGGCCCATATTCATCTACCGTCCCTATGATCAAGTTTGTCTTCTAGTTCTCAAATTGTTCGGTCGAATCGCACCGTCAACCCACATTTAGTCATCTGTGGCCTGATTGTCTGTTCACTATTCTGTTCATTTCCAGGACGCTGTCTATTCCCACCTGAGAGCGGCAGTTGTTCGAACTCTGTCACCATGTTCGCCTATGATGCCAGATCAGGCGAATGCGTTCCGTTTGTTTACAGTGGCTGTGGTGGAAACGCCGAACGCTTCCGTTCAATGGATGAGTGTATGAAACAGTGTGGATGGAAGTTACGTACACCCAACTGAACCTCTCCCGATTTCGACTAACTGATATGTTCGGGATTTTGGGAAACTACAACCGTTCACCATTTCCTCCACCCAGTTTTTAACACTGTTTGCAGTTTAATTGCAAGTTGACTAAATTCCAATATCTAACATTCTCAAGCATTTTTCAGGGAGGGTTATGACTCCGTTGAGTAGCGGTTGAGAGGATGAGAATTGGATCTATTTGTAAGACATTTCTATACCTCTCCATTCGGATAGAACCCAAACTTATCTCAGTTTGGTGTACACTTTCTGATCCGCTGATCATCAGCCAGGTTCAGGTGGCATGGAACTGTCTTGATTGAGCCTGAAAATCACGGAATGTTATTGAAAAAACTGTTAACTGGTAGGCAGCAGAAATTTCAACAGCCATTTGTAGTGGCATGGGAGTCAACATTTTGCATAAGCCCGAGCGTTAGTTGTATGCGTCAAATCAGATAAACCACAACGGTACACTCACCATTGATGTGCGTGCTTGTAATGTACGCGAGGCTACGGTGATATTAGAAGTGTGTTCTTAAAATGAGACCGCATGCACTGAGCATGAGGATAAACGGAATATGCAGCGAACCAACTCACCTATCTCGGTATACCAATTCCTCGCTCTGTGCCCATAAACTGGAACAAATAAGCAAACCGAGAGAAATCCACTTCCAAATATGATACGGGTGATCATTCTTGACATCTTTTCAATCAAAATGAACGCCACGCCCATGTGAGTGCAGATTTTGCATTCCAAGTTGCGAGTAAGTCCAGAATAGATGAGTGAGTTATGTATATTCCAGCAGCACTTCGCCAATTCGCCTCAGTTAAATGCACCAAATTATCACTGGATGTGTATATGAAGGGATGTGTACGAGCAAAAAAGTACTCTTTATCCGGCGATTGCAGTTTGGTGTGTGAATATTCGAAAGTTTGTTGGAGCGTACGTAACTTTCTCAGTTCCAAAATTCGGAAACGATTTCAGAGTGTGTCCCAAGAATCGAGTGTTCAGTGTCCTTACTGCAAGGTCCACGCATCAGAGAGTTAATGAATGATGGCAAATGCACACAGAGTGAAATGTTTCATGTGTGATTCGTGTCCACTATGTGTTTTTATTCACGCATCGTGAGTTCACGACGGACGATAGTGTGCGAAGTGGAGTCACATAGCAAATATTGTCTTATGATTATTCCCTGTGGTAACACTTCGGCTCTGACTGTTGCGTATTCAGGAAAATAGGCTACACGGAGCGCATTCTTCTTTCCGGCTGCTCTGTTCAATTTTCATAAGCTCTGCGTGCAAACTTGACTTGAGTACTGCGCGTTCATCTACAACCACCTACACAAGGTCGGTAGGTTAGCAATGGAAAATCTTCACCGAGGGTATAAAATAATCTGCTTAGGCCATTTGTTTCTACGAGTTATGTAACATGTTGCCGAATGCTGTAACTTGACCCTCACTGGTTACGACAACTCAGGCTAGGCGTTGAATTAATCTATAATTTAGTTTGTGCAGAGAGGTTTCCATTAAGTCCACCAGAGTGCATTTAAAAGTACAATCTGAGAAACAACAGTTTACGTTTTACGCTTTGGAAGCCCAAGAACAGCTTTATTCTAATTCCTCTTTATACTGCAGTATTCCCGTAGAAGGAGGCAAATTTTCCTACGGAATGAGAGCCAGTACGAACGCACCGAGGCTCATCATTATTACATCTAGTAAGATCGATCTCCATTATGGAATTATATCTCGAATATTCATTCACACAGAAGAATGAACAGATTCATATTTCACACTTTCACATTTACGTTACACTTAGTGGTAATCAGTTACATTTATTTGATATGAAGTCCATATAGAGTTCAGGAACGAACACAAAACAAACGTTGGTGAGAACAAAAGGAACTGATCCACAGTCGGTGGCGAAGATGTGCAAGTTTATATCTCCACCACGTTAAATGCATGCACAAATATTTTGTCGTATCACGGCAGCACGCAACTCGTTCGGTAGCAATATATTATCCAGTCAAACTTGTTCTGTCAGTTGTGCGTTCCGGTGGAGAAAACGAGTGCAATTCTGATCAAGAATATGAGGTCTGCTAGCTCACTGGATTTTGGAATGAAATGAACACCAATGCTTGCTTGCATAATCCTATCTGAAACTGTTGAGTGGGTGATGGAACAATACGTTAAACTTGGGCTGCTCGTACTTCCTCTACACAATCTCCTTAATGTGTGCAACAACAACGTGCAGATCTCAATGACTGGACGGTTTAGTTGCCGGGTGGACAGTGTAATCGTGGGCAGTCCACGTGAGCCTGTGCTGGCCTCCCTTGGAAAAGCAAACACGAAATCCCATAAGCCTAACGCATCTGTACTTAATGTATCTGGTCGATATAAATACCATTTACGAATCAAATAGTCTGATTAAATCTACGAGCACACATCTTAAAAGCCTACACCCAAATATTTAGTTTACTATTGAATTCGGAGGGGAAAACCATTTACCATCATTGAACATTCGATTTACCAGCCGTAGAAACGGATTTCTATGTAAAGATATCTATCGACTGGAGACATGGGCGGGTCCGATACGGTAGTTCAACAGTTCTACACTAATTACATATAAACGTGGACTGATTCGAATATAATGTTACAGAGTTCGTGAGATCTGTACAGACGAATGTATACCCGAAGAACTCAACTTCGTCAAAAACCAGATTCACACTGGAAATGTTTACCACACACACTTCGTCGAAGAACACTCAAAATCGACCGAGGCCTGACCACCCACCACAACAGTATCTCATAAGTCGATGTATGTATGGCCACATTTCAAGGGTGACGGCGTGAAACTCTTGACGGGACGGAGACTGAAGACAGTAGTGAGACACACATGTCCGTCAGCTAAGCTCATCGTACTGCGCTTAGCAACGCGCGTGTACGCACCTCCGGGACAAGACTCGGAGCCAACACTCGCCAAATCAGATCATATTTGTGAATTTGGCTGCACATGGGAATTGTAGTACTAGGTCACACATTGTGGGAACAATGCACACTCGGATCTCGGAGCACATTCTAGAATGGCTTCTGAATACCATAAATGTGATAGTTCAGTGTGCTGAATCCGACCACAAAATGGATTACTCCAAGGATTTGCGTGTCATTACCTAGACTATGATCAAACGCGCCTTCGATTTTCTCAAGAATCGACACATTCATCTCGAGAATGACCACCATTTTATGTCGAAAGGCATATAGCAATTAACTAAACACCGCCTGGGAAATCTAATATACATAGACCAATAAGTAGTTATATATCTTATCCTAATACCCCATCCCCTCATTGCGCAATTCTTGTTTTCAGAAACTTCATGTCGAACTCATATAACACCACTGAACTGCCTAGATGGATTACCCTCGCATTGATTTGAATTCCAAATATTCGAATGTGTCACAAACCAATATATGATCGCTAAATAGACACCACTATTTTGCCTGTACGCAACCATTCCCGTACATATCCGGTTATCATTCCGTGTATGTAACTGGGGAGAACGAACAAAATGTTGTTCTTTGTGAACAGCGATTTACTAGCCATTGCGGTGAAAGTTAGTGTTGTCTTTGGAAATCCTGAAAGACGCGTCTGGAAAAACCACTGTCAGTATGGCTGTGTGACAACGAAATTTGGAAAATGTATGCGGTGAAATGTTCGTTACCTGAGCCTTTTCCACTTGCATTGTTTTAGAGGCACATTCTGTGTTCCAGCATGGAGGCTTCCGAATGTGGCCTGGAAAACATTTAACTACCAGCTGCATATAACGTACATACCAGCCCCCGCCCCCGCTAACGGGCTTCCTTCGACGTGTACGAGCGTGAATGAGCTGGCCGTCTCAGATCAACATGTCACCAACGCCCTTACAACACATCACCAGTGAATGGGTAACGAGTACGTCAGGTTTGAGTCAGCTCAGTTGCACTCACTCTTTTTTTGTTCACACAGGAAAACATCAACTGTCGTTTGACACCCCCACGCGCTCTCCCTTTCAGAAGCTTCAGTCGCTGCAGCAGGCCTTTTTTCCTTCCATTCTGTTGACGTAGTATCTGGTAATGCTTTATCCGTTTTTCAATGTGAACTCGAATTTTGTTCTTCATCATCATGCATTTTTGTCGTGAACATCTCCATGCTTCAATTTTTCAGCACTTTTCTCTCCAGCTTCGGTCTTACCAATAAAGTCACTCCATTTGCTTTTCGAAAGGTGAATGTTGCAGTTTCATAATAATCTAGAAACTACCTAACTAACAATGGCTAAATGGAACAAAGGCCTCATACACACGCCTCCTAGTGGTATTTCTTCGGGTTCACACTCTTTGCGTGGTGTGCGGGTGAAACCAGCCTTGTGTGCTGGCTCCCACTGATCTCGGCCACTGTGGCTGGCTGATCCGAAACGGATGCTGCCAGCAAAAATGACGTGACTGTCGCATGCCTGAAGTAAGTGTGTGAATTCAACTTTTCCTTTGCCTTTTTTGTTTTCCTTTTCTAACTCTGAAGTAACAAATGTCACATACTGGCAAGCTGCCAACTTCCGCGCCCAAAACATAAACTCACATACGAATATCAGATATATCTCTAAGTTCTCATTTGGCCTCTATGAGAAAACTAGCTGGCAGTCATCACGGTCAATATTCCAACCGAGATTGTACGCACAGTCCATGCAGAGGGATTTCACCTATAATGATGATGATAAAAGAGAATGTCAAAATCTTTTACTGGACAAGACCTCCGTCTCCGTCTCTAACCACGTGATCCAGGATGCATTGAGACAGGGTACAACGATATCCAAAGATGATGAACTGGGTCCCAAAAATCACGCAGTTTCGTTTCGTGGCACCACGCCCGAATGCACCAGCGACCCTATCTACAAGACTAACGCCATTAGATAAAACAAATTCGCTGACCTGATTGATCTAACGGTAGATCTTGAGAGTTCCAACAGCGTGCCGAACGTTGGGGGTACCTTGGTCGAGGAATCAACCGGCAAATGACTGTGCCCATATGGAAGTCAATGGAGCGTCTAGACCACAACCTATCTGCGCGGAAACTGGCTCAAACAATGCAGGACACTAGTAGTCTATTAATCAAAGACACGTTGGTGTCTCAACTTCGAACCAATCCCATAGGAAACCATAAACCGACCACCAATGGGTTGTCCGTGAAAACAAACCCTCTCCAAATCACTACCCTACGGGTCGCCAGAGGTTTTCTCCTATGCATCATAAGGGAATAAACAGGCAAGAAAACTCAAACTCGTATCTGACGAACAAAAAGACGTATCTCTTACCAGCCCCCAATTCCAGGCCTCTGCCTAGTAATAGCAGTCTCTCGCGTGACGCACCTATACATATAAGGCCAAACTGAAGCCCCCTGAAATTATTTACCCTATGTTCAACACCCCTTTCAATACGGATAGCCCCTACTCTTGGAATGCTCACCTAAAAGCAACCCGTGGTCTCTTCGTAGACAACGAGCAGGTGGGCATGATCACTTCACCTCAGCCTTATCCTTTTCTAGCAGGACACATACATTTCAAACCTCCCCTACCAACTCCGTCCCCCATCTTTCCACTATCCAAACATACCTTACTTGCACTTTTCCAATATTTCCTGTCATGGACTCAAACGCAGTTGACAGCCAATCATTCTCTAATGAGCTTACTATAAGGACATCAGACCATGCGATGCCACCAGAGTATATGAATCACAAAGATACTTCTGTTTTAAACGTTTTTAAAGGTCTAACAATGATGCCGAACACAAAAAATGCACTAGTCTTATTGCTTTTCATTGTACGTTCGCTAATTAATAAGATGCATATCTTTAGATCCTTTATCTTCTAATATAATTCTTATATTATTCTAATCACTGAAGCTTGGTGCACCCCTGAGACTTCAGACATACAAATAAACGTTTTAGGTTATCATATGTTCCGCAGAAATCGTGGTGTACGCCGGGACGGAGGATGTTTAATCTAGCTAAGGGAGCAATATCCTGCAACCATACTCGATGGGCCATGTCTTGATATGACAGATGAGACCTTGTGGCTGTTAGTGTCGACCGGATCCTGTGAAGTACTTTCAGGATGTGTCTACAGACCACCTAACGCCGCTCAGGACGACATAACGAAACTTACTAATGGACCGAACTATGTATCAATCTTACCTTCACAATATAAATCAACTGGCGGAGACCTCAACATGCCCTATATCTCCTGCACCTCTTTCAATGCCCCTGCAAATCAAGCTCAGATAAGAGCTCGCAGTTGATGAGACGCAGCAATAACGGAAAGGACCCTGCAATCTCAGTAGAGATACTACAGGGGAAAACCACTTTAGATGATCCTGTAACAATCTGTGAGGATTTCATTTCGTATTTTGCTGCTTTCTTCAACCTTGAAAGACACATACTGCCCCCACTCCTCCTGTGATTACAAGTAAGTTCCTAAGCCATATCCCTGTTGATGCGGTGCTCACACGCTCTCAGTTAGCTACTATCAAACCTTCTCACCTACCTGATCCTGATGGCATTTACCCCGTTGCTATAAAATACGGAGGAAAGACACCACTTTGCTTAATATTTATACACATTCTCTAACATCGGGTTCCTTCCATCTTCAGTGGAAAGATCTACAATTAAGCTTCGCAATCAAAGTGGCCCGCGATATCACGTCGGCAACTATCGTCCCATTAACGATAAGTCAATTCGATCAGGGTGATGGAAAAGATAATAAAAGGAAGCATGTTCGGAATTCCCACATCACGGAACCGTATAGACCACTCCTAGCATGAGATTCACAGCAAGCGTTCTTCCATGATATGCCGGCTAGAATATCTTATCCACGTGAAATAATCTACCAACGCCGGTGAGGCAAATATAAATAAAATGAAACGATGTGTCGGTCGGAACTCTTGAGGTTGTCTAAATACTCATTTTGATAATTTGTTCAATAGTACCGTGGCATTGCGTTCCAATCTTGTTCTAAATATTTGGAATCATTGGTTTGTCGCTACGCATTGTTCAACCTCTTCGTGGAAGATCGTACACTCTGATTAATGCAATATGTAACTCTACCAATTAGTTTTCATGATGTTCATGGTATTCTTTCTTGTAAAGCATTCCCACATTTGGATTACACTTCCAAAAAGGAGTTGAACAACTATCTCACGTTAAACACAATGTCCATCTTCAAACTCTTTATGTCATCTGATGACCTTTTTGAGTGTGGTCTGAGAAACACTCAACTCACTTAGTACGTAGATAACCACCCCGCTGTCGCGCGTGTTTCGAAAAAGGCCAGTTATTATTGCGTGGT
>QNGE01008454.1:0-16963 GCA_008508345.1 Paragonimus westermani | reverse complement strand
CTTTTACTGACACGAAAGAGTACTGCAAATAAATATATTCTTTCTATCAGTTTTGCTGCCCACGCAGAAGAAACAAGATTGAACTCTTTTACGAGATCTGTGGGGGGTTTGCTCGTGTCTGCTTGACTCCCAATCCATTGTAATGTCCACATTGTGTGCACGGTACTCTGCCTGCTCATGCGGATCAGTTATGTTTTCCTTGCGACCAAACACGTGTCTGAAGAGATGTATAAAAACCACCGAGTGCCTTTCGAAAGTGTAACAACAAAGTATGGATTCAAACATGAATAGGAAATATTTATTATTCTGTGCGTTAACTTTGCACATGGTTGCCGCCTGGATTCTGTCAAAGGACTCCGTAATACTCAGTGTGCGAGTAGCGGTACGAAATCGGCACATCCCTTGCAACATAAGTTGGATTGGTATGCACAACGGATTTGTTCATCATTTGTGCGTGGAAGTCTCAAACTTGTATGAGAATACGCACGATACTCATTCTGTCAAACATGCTGTTCGTGATGTTTTCTTTGATGATATCTAGCTGTAACCGAACGAATAGGGAGCTGCATTTGTATTTACGTACCTATGAATTCATTTGCGAACTCGCACAAGTGATGCTAATATTTCATAATTTACATTTCCCACCATACTGTTTCAATAAATGCAAGTAAAAACAGCAGTCAAGCGCATTTGCTTCCACCTACTAGAAGGAACGCTGTAGTTCAAGCGCGCTTCTGTTCTGTACAATTTTACTGCAACTGACACGACGGCGAATTGAATTACGAGTGAAAAATACAGACGAATTTTGGATATCCTTTCTCCACCATTGATTCACCAAAATTACGAAGAGGCAATAGGTTTGTATGTCGTAGTATTTCTGCCTGCTAGAGAATTTAATTGAATGTCGTGTTCGATGCACATCATAATATACAGGTTTCCACTGATATGAAAACATTGTATTGTGTGACATTTCATAAGTACAGACTTATTTGATAACTGTGCAATTCCTTCATGTGAATACGTTGACCTGACTGATGTGCGATATCAGCTTGACAGGTTTGTCGACAAACTCGAAACATGTACACGGGAGAAACAAAAGCAAACCGGATGTACACGTGTACCAGACCCCTTCGAACATCCTCTAACACAACCATAAAAGAAACGTCACTGCCATCACTTCCTTCTGCATGTATAACACTATCTGGCAAACCTGAATAAGTCTGACATTAGTGTTTTCGAACTTCACATGCGCGACATTGGGCTGATAGTTGTAATTGGGTAAATCTTGTGGCCTGTTGTTATTCGCAATAAAATGGTTTTAAAGACAATCCCTTGTCATACTTTCATGTCTCACTACTCCCGTTTTTCTTGCTGGAAATAATCCTTTTTAAGTAGTTGACTGATGATAGGAGAAGCGCTCTCATTATGTCTTCAAATAGATTCCCTATGTAACTTGATAGTCCATATGAAGATGGTTAACAACAAAAGCGTAGGCTAAAACGTTATCTGTTTCGCTGTTCGAAAGTAGGAATTTAATGCAGCGTAATCAATTTCCTCTTCGCATGTCTCATGATGGTCTTCTGGTCTCACATGCTTGGTGATATGCCCAAACCTTATAATTAATTGAAGCATACTCAATATAAATCTGCCAGTTGACGAAAATCGATACCATATTAACTGACCACAGATAAGTGTGAACAAACAAGTACGTTGATTCTTCAGAACTGAAGATTGTTAGTGAAACCGATTCTTTTCTCGACATTTTTTAACGAACTGATAGAGAATTATCTAACTGTTCATTGTTCTCATAGATTGGGACATTGTTTTTATGTCCTCATATTTATTTGGAGTTTATATTATGAATTCAGTTCAAATTGACGGCGAATATGTCAAGAGTAAGCACACAAATCTTGTTTTGTGGGAATCCGTTTACTATTAATATTGCGATAGGAGGGCCGGCATGCGTATTCGGCAAACAGCTCACAGACCATAATGTAAGACAAGGGGAATAAGATGCAGCTGACAGATTTGTTGTGTGGGTGAACCGAACACCTCAACAGAAGGTAATGTCTCCAAACCGAAGATGTTCTTATAAAAAATACAATAGAAATCGTATATAATGACGCCTAATCAGTAAACGTAAGAAGCAAGATAACNACACCTCAACAGAAGGTAATGTCTCCAAACCGAAGATGTTCTTATAAAAAATACAATAGAAATCGTATATAATGACGCCTAATCAGTAAACGTAAGAAGCAAGATAACGGGAAAACTCCAAGTTTAGAACTGCTGCTGTTGGATAAGCCTCTGCACTGACCCACATTTTACGTACAAACAAGCATTGGGGAGCAAACTACCGTTTACCGTACTATAACCATATCTGTTGGATTGATGAAAATCTCCAAGCTAAGTGGTTTTATATAGGTTTGCATGTGCAAAGACATTGTGCACATTGATTGTCACGATGTATTTGGGGATTTTGGTTTGATGTGGATTGAATATTGCTTACATTTGATCGCAGCTGTCGCATTCCTACAGGCATATTACTCGGCCCTTACTACTCAGTAATAAGCGAAGTATTGCTCCATTGTAACTCGCAGAGAAGTCGTGGACATCGGATCAACGATTGAAGCTAACAGAACATCTGCCTTGTCTTGTCTCAAGGCGACTAGGCAATCGGAATCCTCCCCACAGCCGGATGTGGTTTTGTCTCAATACACGGTGATACAGTCATGCCAAATATGAGGTCAATGACATATTGGGAGCGTGTTTGCGTCACCAATGCGAGGCCAGTTTCTAGGCTGTTACAAGAATGCGCACTGCTGACCGGCTCTAACAAGAGCAAAGCCTAACTCAGATGATGTTTTTCTTAAGTCACTGAATGAAAATTCCTTCGAGATGCAACAGTCGTGATAAGTTACCCGTGGTGTTCAATTTAACAGTGGTTCACCTACTTCGTTGTTCTTCTAAACAGACGTTTTCATGCTGCATCGTCCCAGTTGTGTTGCAATAGCGAATTTGCAACCAAGTTGACGAATTCGCATTTTAGTTAAACCGATCCAATGTATCAAGATGTAAGCAAGGGGAATTTTCAGACTGCTGTTGAAAACGGGGCGACCGGATAAGCGTCGATAAGTTGGAATAGTATTGAGTAAATTTCATCATGAGAATGACTAGGCATCTTGTAAAATTCCGTTATCGGAACTCTTCCCAAAGTTATTATTAAAACACAAATGATTTCCAAGCTGCTGTGTGTTACCCGGTTAGTGGGGCAAACTCTCGAACCTTAAAAACATGCATTACTCATTCTGCCGTACACTAACAGCCGTGTGCAACATGGCGTTTCCTCGAAAGTACACGGACACAAATACAACGCCTGTCAAACAAATGTAAGAGTACAGAAAACGGACTTTCAATATCGAACTGATTAGTTTACAAGTAACCGATAATGTTGTCTGAAAAGTAGTGCCCTCATAAATAACTATCAAAATGCTGTGCATATAGCAAAATCAAGATTTACAGTTTGATTCTGTACACCATTGAATGTCTCAAAGGCATCGGAAAGATTGATCACAAGGTTGTTCATGAGACCACTCGGATAACACACACATCAAAAATTGGTGATTATCACACAAGCACATTTTGACTTCCTGTGTCTATCAAAGTTTCCGGACCAAACTTTTATCAACTGATAACTGCCCGTGAGTCACCATTATCCATTTATATCAACTTGTACAACTGACCTGAATAAAGGATATGTGAGTATTTTCCCATTGAATGCGAACCGTGTTGTGATGTACTAAAAACAATTAGCTCTTCAAGCTGAAGTATGGAAACACCATGTAATATTCACTTTGTCGTCTGCAGTCGAAAACCCCTTTGTTTGCCCAGATTCAGGTGAGTTACGTAATAAAGACGTATTTAGCGTGAATTTTCAAGCAGCTGATCTGGGCTCCTAATAAATTACAATCGGGCTGGTCACTGACACTATCTGTGTATCTGAACTCCTAGCTACACCATCACCTACGACGTCCTAATTGTCACTTTTTGTGTTATGTGACGTTTTGAGTCCAGGCGCCAAAACCTTCATACGACACAATTTCCTCAGTGAGGTAAACAACGAAATATCATTAAACCAAGACAACGCTGGACTCTGCAGTTCCGCGTATTTCATTCGGACTACTGTTATCACGATAACGACCTCTCTGAGTAGTTTTTACAATATTGACGTGAATCTGGAGCTCCCAATGGAGAGGCATACTAATTTGTGAGTGTGCTCTGTCACTTCTCAAGAAAACAGGAATTTGAGAGCCATCATAGAATTCGGATGCATTGTTGTATCGGAGGAGATCCAGGTTTCATTGCATTAAATATAATGCTTCATAGATTTCTGATGAAACGCGTAATTTTCTAGTAGGAATGCTAACACTCTATGGCGTAGGCCGTCGCATACTTTGATGTGTTTTGAGGAGAAGATAGTTAACAGCTATTTTCTAACAAAGACATATCGTTGCTGCGATGTAATGTATAAATTTGTGCCGTGTATCTAGACTATATTCCAACCACAAAACCGGAAACTGCTTCATAAAATCAGATCTTTTGGAGGAGCAGATTGTTTGGCATTGTGCACAATTAACTTGGATGGAGCGCAATACTGTGCATCACGTGCCAAGTGTCGATTGTGACAGCTGAATATACAAATGTTTGGACAAATAGCACTGTAGGAAAGCTGTTGAAAATAAGGACGATTATTGATGAGGAAGTTGAGGTGTTAGGTGAGAGATAAACCAGTAGACAGCATTCAAATATGAGAACTCTCAGGATCAGGATGAAAGCTGATTGATGAGAAAGAGAGGCTATAACCTGTGCCGTTGTGTAAGCGATAAAATGTGGCAGGTGCAATACGGTTTCTAAATTTGCATTCGTGCGTTTTCTACCTAACTTACTATTACGAGAAAGAGTTTTGTTCCTAGAAACAAAAGTTTCGCTGCATAACGATCTGAAATATCATGAAATAATCAAACCTTCAATAAATACAAGTAGACTGAGGGACGACATTCTCGTTGAGAAAGATGAACTATCGGACTAACTTGGGACTCATTCGACATATGTGCATGTCGTGACGAACCGAACCTACCAAACACGAAGGCCTATGAATTGGTTGACATCAACCGTACTCAGTGTATTCTAGAAGATTCGCATGTGAAATGTTCACATTCCTTCCTTGTGTTACTGCCACTCGAGCCAACATTTTTTGCATGTAATTTGCTTGAATAAAGTACGCATGCACACATATAATACACGTATGTAATATATGTATTTTTGTGTGTAAACGGATCGTAATGCAATGCGCAAGATAGCAAGAGTCATCAAATATTTTACTCAAATAACGGCTGCTTCCTACAGACTTATTGATAATATCATGTTGTGTATATCCTTCTTCTGTCCTTAGTTTCAATTATAGTGGGCGGTAATAAATTCACATTCGTTTGTTCACTGTTCGTATGCATCGTTCTTTAATTTGACTCATTTGAGTGAGCATGACATTCCTTGTCAAGGTGAATACACAATGTTCATTTGCAACGTAAACGAACAAAAGCGCGTGACACGATAGATTAGTGTGCCACGCTATGGTGCTTCTGGCTGTAATATTTCCGAAAACCTTGTCGTCGTGATAGGTAGCGGATATCCAAAATATGATGTTAGTATTTAACAAAGAAACGAGTTATCTGAGAATAGTACGGCAGTATAACACGAGTAACTGGATTTTGGTGTTTCCATGTTGTGTTTAAGAGGTTACATTCACAGCCTATACTGATCGTGAGTTTTTAAAATTTTTCAACTGACAATATTACAGTGATAATGCTGTTTACTGTTTGAGTTGTGTTGACTGGCACAATTGTCTCGATAAACGACTTTCATGAACTGGGTCTCCTCTTGATTTTGTCTGATGTCTGCCACACAGATACTTAGAATTCTACGATCAGTATCAGCCCAGATATGTTTTACAGTGAGGCGAAATAACACGAGAATAGTTTTTTCAGAACATCTGCTAATCCGTTAATCTCTTATTGAAGCCAAACTCTGTGGCCACCGTAAGCGAACAGTTAATATCTAACAATTCAATGCAAACGTATGACAACGAGTAACGTGACCTACTGTCACATTCACGACGTGCCATTTCTTGATTCAGTCGAAATCACTTGTAAGTAAATCTGTTTCAGTTTTCACATACGAAATTTGTGAATCTTGGCACCACTCTGACGGGTGAAATTTGGGCATGTTGTCGCAGTCAAAATAACAGAGTCAGTGTTGACATTCAATATTTATAAGTATGCTATTTTAAATCAACTTTACAAAACCTCATATGATAAGTGTAGCCGCATTACGGCTCTCATTTCAGAAGTCAGTCTGATTGGTTTCTATACTTTAAAACACTGAGTTCCCTTGATCCAGTTCACCAATAGCGATAGGAGACACATCGCGAGATGTTAACATTTCGTTTACTCTCTTCAGTCACGAACGTAAAACATTAGAATATATAGGATATGCGGTTAGCAAGTTGCTTGCTTTCTCCGAGGCGATGTTGTTCAATACTCACCGTCCGGCTTTGTGTGTGCATAAACTGTTGACTCACGCAGTTTGTCCGCCCTGGAACTGACGACAGTCTTTGTTTCATGTAAACCCAATGGTTGAATGTTTTTGATTGTGTTGCTAACCACATGTCCTATATATTCTAATGTTTTACGTCCGTGAGTTAAGAGAGTAAACGAAATGTTAACATCTCGCGATGTATGTCTTCTATCGCTATTGGTGCACTGGTTTCTATACTTCAAAAATAACCGAAAACAACTACTGAATAGTTTTTCGTGCGATATTAATCAGTGTTTCTTTATTTTAGTCTATATTCACGACTACCTCTACGAACGTACGTTCATGAACATTGAAATCAGTTGATTTTGTTGCTCATATCAGTTCACATAATCATCCCGGCCGAATGAATGTGACATACTGTTACAGGTGGTGCAGGTAATTAGTTTGCTATTGAGTAGTATGTGGTTATTCAAACCACTGAAGTTTTACCGGTAGAAGTATATTTATACACCTTCACCAGCTTTCCCAAATTTCACAATAGTGTTCGGTGGTTACGTAACACTGCAGCGGCGTTACACGTTTCGCTTGTACTGCAGACTGCTTTCAAATGGAATGTTCTCCATAGTCATTGCTGATCTCTCAGTCCCATCAAGATCCATTTTCATTGAATAGACACTCGCGGTGGTTATATCGATTGCAGATCTATGATTGAACTAAGACTGACCAACCTTATGGGCAACGGAGTGGATACTTTACTGAAGAAAACTTAAATGTCGTTGTTAAACACTAGAAGTTACTGGAACACAGTTATTACTCGCCAGAAATCAAATTGATGAACAAGTACCCAATAAATATTCGTCCATCTTCTGTGTATATCATTGCGAGCAACACATGATAATGGTTTCAAGTCTGCGACCAAATACCGGCAAACCAACATATACGTTCCATCAGCTACGTAGTGATGTAGCTACGATGAGGAGTAGTTGGGTTGTGGCTATGCAAAATACCAGTGAATTTTCTGAGATGCCAGAAGTGCGGAATCTGACTGTTCGCCACCTAAACCTCTGAAAAAGCACAGGTTTACATTTGTTGGTCTTAGGCCAAGTATGCAACCGCATCATGCATCTAGTGTGGTGACTGAGTGTGAATGGCGCCAGATCGTGTTCGTCATTCGGATCTCGGTTTTCGTGCTGGATTTTTTCTGCGGCCAGAAAAGTTTTACATAATCCCACCAATTTTATTTGGTTCGGTCAACGCGTGAGTGTTACACTGCGTGGTATGGCAAATTTGTTCCAAGAAACTCGTTTTTGAAGTTCTGAACCCAGCTTCTGATATCAAACAATGAGAGTGGTAGGCATGACTAGTTTGTTAATCTGATAACATGATATTTATGCTTGTACACTAAACAAAAAATTTACATACACCTTCCACTTGTTCATTACAGTGAAGATCCCTTGCCAGAATTATTCACACACCATAACAAGATGTGCGTAACCAAACCTTCGGTAAACACGTTGCCAGCCTATGTGAACTTAGGAATCTGGTCGATACTGATAAAAGCAGCTACATATTTTAGACCACGTTAAAATCACGGACAGAATACAGTGTGTTTCTGAAATTTTCATTGGTGTCTCCTGTTGAAATGTAACTTATTTTTACACGGTTTCGATTCCTGAGACAGGCTATATAAATCCTATCGTATCTCCTACTTAATTATTTGGTCAACACTGGAAACTTGAGGTTGCACTCATCGTTTAACGATGATGTCTCAGATTACTTTCACAAACATAACCAATGAAAAAAGATCGCGCAACACTTAATCAGATGAAACTGCTTTACTGGTGGTCATAGCGAAAAAGTGTTTTCTTTTGTTCATGTCACCATGGAGTTTTCTATACTCAGCCTAACGAAATTGAATGGATTCTAGCAAAGGCATTAAAAAAGACATCCTTTTTTTAGCGTACTCATAAACATGTGTTTGAAAACTCCGGTAATAGCTAAACATTGTCGAGTAACCAACGGCCTTACACAAATCACGCAAAACATCCCACAGTCCCCAATATCGCAACGCTATCTGCCACAGTTTTAGCATCCAAAGCAGTTGTAAACCACTTTATATACAAAAATAATCGGAAAGCAGCAGGAGTTTACATGCTAAGATGAAACCTTCCGAACAAACGGATTGTGAATGGCAGAATTGAAATCAATTTGGGTGCGATGTCTTGGCCTTGGTCACCCTGACCATGAAGATCGACATAGTTTTCACGGAGGTTCACAGCAATGTCGATAGTAGATTAGCACTGCAGCTGAGCATTTTTCAATCAAGTACCACCGGTACAATGTTGTCATTAGCGGTTTGTTGGTTGCAACGCCCAGTTGGATTGGTTGTCATCCAGGGAAGCATACTTTCGTAATTTTGCAACTATGAGAAATTGCGTCTGAAGGTAGTAAATTTTAGACATAAGTGAACACCATACAGGAAACGGAACGAAATTGTCAATATTAGGCTATTTCGTAATATACGCTATTTTGATCAACAAGTGATGTCACAACTGACGACTACGTGTTCACGTCGAACCACATACCGGTAATTCGTTTTCACGCCCTTATCTTCAGCTGTGACTCACTGTTGATGTATACATATAATATATCAAGTGCTTACTAACAGGTGCATCTTATTGAAATGTTAGTTGATCAACCTGCATTCCTACCAATATATCAACGTTGACCTAGCGTGATAGCATTGCGCTTTCTGATGAGTTCACTCCCCCTTAATTACAGATGGCTTTTCTGGTACAATACGGAGAAGTGTGTAAGAGACTGGAAAGTTTTCTGTGAACTGTTTAATACAGTGGTGCATTGGTATTAAAAGATGCCGGTTCAGATATCAGTTATCAAAGGCGGTGATAAAGTGCCTTTGCAGAAGTCGAATTGTTGTACACGTACACGCTTGACTGCAACCTGAAACAATTTTAAAAAGTTGTTGCGACAACTCTGCGGGTACTACCGGTGTGAAATCACGTTTGTTTTGGGAGACAAGTAACATGTTGGTGATAGAGTTAAAAGTTTATTTTAAAAGTTCCATAGTGTACTCGGATGAAACTGTTTTTCTTAGTTGATCGGCGAGAAACGATGCGCTACACATGATGCAAATATTTTAGTCGTTATTTAATTGTGATAAGTGAAAGTTCTACCGATTTGTTCACAAAGTTGGTGTGTATTTGGTAGATGTTTAATATAGACTTCCAATGAAAATTGACGTAAATCTATGTTGCCATTCGTGTCATAGTAAACATTTGTCGTGAAATATAAGCGCTCACTTGACTAACTGAAATCGTCCCTTTTGTTCTTCTGTTCAGAAAAGACTGGTAAAAGCTTTTTGAGTACATTATTATTGCAGTTGAAATTTCAACACAAGCATAACGGGTTCATTGCAAACTGAATGCAACATAAACTGAGTCTCAGAGTGACTGAGCATTTTTGTCTCGTTTCGAAAGCGAAACGTGAGATGCAACACACATATGATGATGAAGATTGCTTTGATTCAGCGTCATATTATTCACGATATAATTGTGAGACGCTAGTAATAATCAGAGCTACCTGGTAGACCTGATGCAATGAATGGATTGAATAATTCGGTTAATGATGTCCTGAATAGTGAAAATGATATTACACATAAATCCAGACTACTGCAAACCGTCACATTCATTTTCGTGTTATGTAGAATTAGTGTAGACATATAGGCAAGAGGATTAATTCATTACACTTACGGCTGGCAAATGGTATCAATGAAAGCAATTGCACAAGCAACTATAGTTCGCACTCAACACCCAATAATACGTTTGCAATAAGTAGACGTTGTGTGTTAAGCATTTATTCCTGTACACGTAATGTCAAATAGCAACTCTTAACTCGTTGCCTCAGTGCTATTTGAGTAGCAACGCAGTGAATTATAACCAGCTCGTTGATTTCAGGCACTTGGAGGGGACCTGGAAAAGCAATTGATTAACTGTCCCCGCTGGAGTTGATATTTTTCTTCAGTGAAGGATCATTTGGGTTTCAAATACAATACGCACCTACGCTACGTTGCACACATTTCGTTCTGCATCTCTGCGGTTGAGAAGGGACTCAATTTTGGAAAGCTGGTGTATGATGCGATTATCGAATCGAGTATTGTCGCTGGACATATCTATTCCGTAAACATGTTAATGGAGGCGGGGACACAATTCTGTTTCAGTGTTTTATCAAAACCTCTAAATCGAATCTACTGTGCTGAATGAGCGCAGCGCGCTTAATTGTGCGATGGCAAAACAAGCGTTTGGATTTCACACGTTCAAAGTTATCCAAAATAGCCTGGTATATTTGTGATAATCTGCAACAATCTACAACGAAATCCAGTTAATTGCCTCAATCGCAGCCGTGTAACCATCAAGATAGACATCCAGTTTGCTTCATAATGGTATGATAGTTACGAAGGAGATGCCGAACGGTGAAGCACAGAGCGTCACTGCGTAGCTAACAGGAAACTACATTGCCAGCACAGTTTACTCGACCACGAAGATTGTGATATCATTGGTCGCTTCAGTACATCATGGAACTGGAACTCCTCAGACCTACAACCTTATCTAAACTGAACTCTCCATTACTGATTTCTCAATATGGGATACTCTGCGAAGTGCAATTTTAGCAGAAGAAGGTGATTCACCGGAACTATAGCTGATCAGAATATTTGAGAGAGGAGCATTGCATGTGAGGTATATGGATGCCAAGCTTTCTTATCAGTGTTCCTGCTGATGGTCGAAGTTGTTGCCAGTTGTGCAACACAACGGCGACAAAATCTAAGGCAAGCCCATTTGTTTTCAAATTATGCTTATTGAAAACATTTGTTGAAAGCAACTGAGTTGTTGCTACCTATCGGAAATATGAGCAACTATATGAACTAAAATAAAATTGAATGTACCATTATGGTGAAGTGAGACGTTCACGCATTTATTGTCACTTACATCGACCCAGTATATTAGAGTGCATTATGATGCCGTCCACATATGATATCAACCTAAAGGTTATATTCCAAACTATGTGTTGATTCACGGAAACAGCCCCATTGTCAACAGCTAAACACATTTGAACTGAGACCAGATTTCGAAAGCAAAAGGTGATCCGCGGACAGACTCAAGCTGAACTATCATAATTATTTAAAGTTTGGTATAGAGGCTGCTGAGAATACCAGACCTGCCAACAGTTTGGCAGTTTGAGGCTAACAGCTAATAGACCACCACCATTATACCGTCGCATCAGTTTCTAACTATTCTATTTTTGTGGATTGCTACACTCACCCATTGGACACTGGGGGGAGATCAGTTTGGTAGTTCCTCCACTCCGACGATTCTCATTACACTGCAATCGTTCGCTCTTACATTTGCGACCACCACTGAAAACGGAGCTATTGCTTTATATAAATTTATCTCAACTAATTATTTTGGAAACCGGCATAGACGATCCTCCATTGAGCGTCGGCAGCCTACCTTTGATAGAAATTTTGGACTCACAGTTGACAAAGGTTCATTGTGAATAATGATGACAAGAATGTGATGCCCGGAAATTCTGAGCATTTCACGGCAGTCAGACCGATCTTTTGGATGATGTCCGTTACCATGCTTGGAATTGGAAATAAGTTTTGCTGACCTTACCTCATATGCTCATTAAGGCTACGGGCGTCAGAGAACTTGTGACGCTAGGCTTACGGTCAGAGTTCTCAAAATTAGTTAATACTGTGTCCTTAACCTCCCAAAACAAAAGTCTAAATATCAAGGCCGACATTCGTGGAGTGATTCTTGCGCAGGATTAAGTACCCCTCAACATCGACTCTCCGAATACTCCGCGACGAACGCATGTCTGACGGCAGGCACAAGTGACATTACCACACATTCCCCGAAATTTCCACACTGCCAAACTCCTCCGGTAGACTGTGATTCGCCTCAAGTCTATGATACTAATGACGCATTTGACCTGCCTTAATCTATAATACGCATGTAACCCGTGTAATTGTAAAAGCGGGATGAGAATTACCGAGAAGAATTTGTTTGCATAATTGGCTACGCCCAACACTATAGCAACCGTTTCCCTTATCAGTAAACCCGTGCTATTTTTACCAATACGATCCAAAAACTTTTATTGTTTATTCCGGAACGTTTTGTTTGGCGTGGTGGACAACCTGTCCTTGGTGCCGACTGGGAAAGTTTGATGTGAGCCTTGACTGGCTAAGCGTTCAACAACTCAAGATGGGGCCAAACCCCCTACCTGGTTTCAGTGTGCTGGTTACACTCGATCAAGAAAATAAAATACGGCCAGCGCCTCCGCGTCACCGACTACCACTAAACAGGATAGGCGTGCAGAGTACATCTGTTCAGAATGTGGCCAGATATGTCGAACGTGACCGCGAGAATCTCAGATGCATGTAACCTTCTGGACCAAGTTGTTCTCAGCAAGAATCGGCTTCCCTGGTCCGACTCGCCGGTGCGTTGGCTCCGTCGCGTTCCACTATCCGTGAGCTTCATTACCAGAATCTATCACATCGGGGTGCGTCTGTACGCTGTGAATTGACAGAAACCTACTACACAAACCGTCAATCCCAGCTCCGTCGCACAGACAAATACGATGTCTGATAGTGAGTCCCAGTTTGCTGAACACACCGAGTGGTTTTTCTGTTTCGCTGAGCAACAATAACCCAACTGGAGTCCACTGGCGAGGCTGTCTCACATCACGCTCATGCCGAAAGTGAATAACTCTTCCTCTCTCGGCGAATTGAGACCTCATCTTCAATTGAGAACTTATCTTCAACGCTGCTACGTGGCTTTCACGATACACTGGCTGAGTGTTGTGATACGCATTTGCAACTGTCCGCTCTTCAGTTCGCGCATCCACACCGTGATGATTACTTCGAGGCGAGCCCACTACTGCTTGCGCTGCTCCGGAACTCTTGAACCTCGTCCTCAAGCCTGCGTACAGCTTCTACTGACGTGTCCAAAATGTTCAATTCCATACCGGAGGACCCAACTATCGGATCACTCAAGACGTTCTGCGCTCCTCCACACAATAGCACACTCCATTGCCGATTCATATTGGAACGCTTTCGCCACGATTGAAGACTCTATTCTCCGGTCCCAGCGTGGTGTTCACCAGGGTGACCCACTGTCGCCGCTGCTAATCAGTATGACAGTGTGTGGGATGCGTGAAAATACCCGGTCTAGACATTAGGAGAAACGTGTAGCGAATCACCAAAAACAAGCTTGTTTGCTACACGTTTCTCCTAATCTGTGGGATGTTGGCTTTATCTCAAACAGGGCTTGACAACCAGTTTCACGACGAACTGGTTAGTGGTTTCGCGTATGCCGATGATATGATCCTCCTGGCCCAAAATCGGACGTATCCCTCCTAGAAGTTTGCAGCAGTCACCGCTAGTGCTTCGAAATTATTCGGACTGCTAATCAGCATGGCAATACATGAGGTGTTGGGTTGATCTCAAACGATGCTTGGTGACCAGTTCCACGATTCGTTGGTCAATGGTTTCGCGTATTCCGACGGTGTGCTCTTCCTGTCTGGGAATCGCACGCATCTCTCTGAGGATCCTGCAGCAGTCACAGTTAGTGCTTCGGAGTCATCCGGACTGAAGATCAACATACGTGAAAGTGAACTTACGGTTATCTGTGGTGATCATAAACACAACACAACAACTATCAATGATGAGCTAATTCAGTTCGGACGGGACATTATCCATTCACTAAGCGCCTCTGGCACGGTCACCTATCTGGTATTCACCTGGAAAGGTGAGACGAAGATACGCGAATCACCTACATCCAAACCCCAATTCGGCTGGGCGGTCTGCGCTTTCCGAATTTGTCTACCATCATTCTTACCTTACGCAAACCACGAGCGGAGATACTGTTCTCGAAACTATGTCCAGTTGTGGAGAATGTGATGAAAGTTGATTTATGTGGACCTTATCATGGGGGAATTGAGTGTACTGGTACGCGTTCAGGACGTGGCAGTGACGAGCAAGGAAGGAACGATGTTGTTGTGGCATTGGGACGACAAATGACTACCAGAGCCAATGTGTCTGGACAGACAAGGCTGTGAAGTACGGAACCGACTCTCCTGATGCCGTCAGGCACACGGTCCTCCATAACATGGGTTCAATGTGGACTCTGTTCCTAATTCTCCAGCGATCATCTCTTTCCGTGGTGCCATGTATCCATCCTCTTGCAATGCGACTCTCCAAAACGAACTGCTGTCCTAGGCAGTCTGTGATCTACGCCTGCTGACCGTACTTCGATCATTAAAAACGTATGACACATTTGTGCGAGGAACCTGAAATTGCTTGTTTTCACCCTCTGACAGTTGTCCTACTACGAAGGACATTCCTCCGTTCTGATGCGTGAGCCTTGACTCTGACAGCACTCATGTGGCTTGAAGAGCCTCCGATTCTGAGAGACCATAGTTCCTATACTATACCCTATATTACTTATTATAGAAGTCTTTTCTTTTGACGACTGTTACACTAACGTTTGCTACTCCGGTGAACGGACATGTCATTTGTGTAGTGTTGATATCCAAGCAGCGCATTAAGTTTGAGAGAGAGCTTGATTTGATTTAACATGTTTACCATTTTCATCGCTTATTCCACTTGTTTCTCCGTTTAAATGAAGCTGTGGAATAGTGCCTCTCGATATAAACGATAACGGTAGTCCTGAACATTTGTGAACGAGAACATATTTGATGTCAATGGCATGAACAATATAATTAGGTCGTCATATTGATCCCTTATGTTTAGATAACATTGCCTATATCTACCTGGAAGTGGCTGCGTATCGCTCGCAGCAATGCATTGTAATTGCGTTGCCCTCCCGTCGGTCGATTTCAGAGAGGCCAGTTGTCCATATTGTGATATTTCCGTCTTGACACAGTAGGTTATTTTGCTCATTTATGTGTTTGTTTTGTTGACTAACAATGCGTATTCAACCAGAGATTATGATCATTGGTCACGGTCAAGCTACTCCTGATGATGAGCACACTTGCTAGGTAAGGCCGGCCAACGGTGTAGACACGGCGGGTGGAGGGAGAATGTCTACCTGGTTAAAAGTCTTTAGGGGTTGTTCGTACTCATTAGCTCTTCGTTTCTCCGCGTAGGATGCAAGTAATGCGCGTTGATCGATAACTAGTTGAGAAGAGCAAATCTCGTGCCTCGAAGACAGGCGCGACATTGATTATTTTCGTGCACTAGGTGAAACTACAGTCCGGTTTGTCCGCATAAATCTCGTGTAGAGGCGTTTTGCCAGACCAGCAGCAGCCCCTTTGAGAATCACTGGATGGACCTTGCCTGGAACCACTGTATCAAGTGAACTAACCTTGAACACGAGGTCTTTAACATCTGTTACAGAAAAGTCAGCAGTTGTAGAAATCTGTGCAGTGGTAAATCAGAATGTCGAATCGGTGGTCGCAGTTTGAAGACCACGGAAGTGTTTTCTAGATAATTCGACAAAATTTGTATCACAAGAAGCCTGCTCATATGGCATTAGCGGGGGAGGGGCCGAAACATTGTCATCTCTTAGCAGACATCCGATTATGGAAGTTTTGTTGGCAGGAGGTCATATTGCGATATTTTTCTGAAAGTTTGGCTTGTTCGCAGAGTTCCCACCTGCACCTATTTCAAAAGGTGTGGAAATCGCTCAGATCCACCTAGTTTCCTGTCAAAGAGAGGGCGTAGTGTATGAAAAGCAGTTGGGTGGGGATTGAAACCACTCCTTTCGCGCAGTACGAATAAATTGACGGTTTCTGCGTGGCTTTCTAAAACCCATGGCAATTCTAGTTCACGGAAGTACGTTTAAGAAAGAGTGAACCGGAATAGCCTCCCGCGTCAGTAAAACCGGCTTGATTGGAGTTTCGAGCCGTGAAACTCTTACCGGTCGTTTTGACCGGCAACTGACAAAATCGAAAACGAGCAAAGTGTGATCGTTGTGTCCAGGTGGCGCTTTGCCGACCACTGTCTACTGGGTGGTACTCGTCAAAGGTGATTCAGTTTAGCAGAGAGAAAATCTGACTAGAACAACGTCGCTTTAGGGAGCTGACATATTTTGTTCACGCTTCCCGTTTTACCAGCATTGTTATTGATATATAGCGAATCCACTTTCATGGTCCCGGTTGCCAGTTCATGACTAGTTAGTCCTAAGTGAAACGGACACAAGCGTAATACGAAGTTTGTTGAACAGTTGTTAAATCGTCCCGCATGGGTAAGGAGAATACGAGTTGGTAAGACAAGGTGTGTCGATTAGTTCCGTGGTACAGGCATATAAAGAATGAATAACCAAAGACA
>QNGE01008453.1:0-16973 GCA_008508345.1 Paragonimus westermani | reverse complement strand
GGGCTACGCGTATGTTTTGATTTTGTGTTAGTCAGGTGAGGTTCACTGATACCTCCTTCAGTGGTTCTCCTGTGAGCGGACCAGACGGCTAAGTGTGTACATATGTGAACGCATATATAGGTATATATGTTAATATTCATACACGTACATAAACCAATGTTCACATATGTGAGGTAACTTATATTTCTACACATATATGTTCATTGATAATGTTTCCCAACGCATACGTGAGATGCAAGTTGGGTTATGCGCTGTTACTGCAGATATTTACTAACGCTACACGAACGTATAAGTATTAAGTGGCGCAATCGTGAAGCCTGCAGTCATGAAGGACGTGGTGAAAATAAAAAACGACCGAAGTATATTAAACTTTCATGCACGACACAGAGGAAGAGATGTTTTTCCGCTTCACAGATTCAGTCTCAAACAAATGGATGTCAAACTAATTTGCTTTCTACAACGTCACGGGATTGGCAATTTTTGAAATATTTCAGGGTCACTCCTGGAAAAATGTCCAAACGCATCTTTTGGGTGTTTCGCCATTTGGATATTAAATTGGCACCCGAAAAATGCTACGACAACTCGGCTTTGGCGAGTCAGGGCGGAAAAACCCAAAATTCAGCGAACGAATGGGCAGATTCCAACGCAAGATTTCGTCGATTCTCCGAAAACGTTAAAAAGTTGAACATCCAGCGATCCGTTCATCCAAGACGAATTTCTGTGCGCCCATCCGTCCTTGGCAAACTTCCCAGCTCAGTGGATAAAATAAGGATCGGAAATGGGAATGTTAATCCACATGCTAGATGAGAAAATGTGGGGTTATACCACTTACTATGACAAACAATGTGCTAGCGGAATTTTTTGAGAAGAAAGTCATACGGTATTTTTAATTTCGCTATCATTATTGGAATATAAAACCCCATCTACTGTTTGTTGAGGCATTTTGCCATGTACTCGGGATTTATTTGAGCAAACGGAGAATTGAGTCGACGGCTTTGAGGGCCGCATAAAGTGAGCGTGTGATAACTAAAGCTTGCATGACGTCGTTTTGCTGGACTTATTATTAAGCGCCAAGTTCACATTTTGTGGAGCGTTAGACAGCGGAGTGGTTTTCTACGTAACGCGCATCTGACGGCTAAATGTTTATCGGACAACACTCAAAAAGATCATCGGGTGATACCGAGAGCTTGAAGATAGACATTTCGTTTGTTAACGTGAGACAGCTGTCCAAACCCTTTATAAAACATTGAATGTTGTTACTGGCTCTGACTTCACTTGGAAGTTTATTCCAAATGTAGGAATACTTTACAAGGAAGAAGTTTGCACGGATATTTTTCCGGGATATCGGGGTTGGCAAGGTGGAACCCTTATTTCTTAGGCTATATGGAGGGTTGTGTTGTAAGTGGACGGTAAACGCTGTGGTAATCGCATCCGAATGTATGAGTTTATACAACAGCGTCAGGTTAAGCGTTAGTCTACTCAACCAAAGTGGATCAATATCAAGTTTTTCACAGCGTTGTCTGTAGGAGGGCGAGGAAGAATAACCTGATGAACTCTTGGTAAACGATCGTCGAAGGTTTCCTAACACAAGCCTACCAGACTTGCGCAGATGACAGTAAATTTAAGTGCAATACTCGAGTTGAGGCCGAGCACACATTTTGCAGTGTCAGCTCCGCAGCCGGTAGACTGAACGTTTTTCTGATACAGCCTGTTGTTCTTTTAGTTTTTGCTAGCTGGAAGCATACTTGTTAAGAGAAAATGAAGGAGTTTGAGTACCGTATTCCTAGATCTCTGACCGAAGTGGCCGTATCAATATTACGACCATCTAATGGGATGGAGGCACGAGGTAATTTACAACCGTAAGTGATGATGTTCAATTTGTTCGTTGAGAACGACATCAGTCACGTTCTGCATCACAACTGCAATGACGCTAGGTCCTGTCGTATATTTTGTAGACAGAAATTGATATTTTGTTTTCTCCACGTGGTCTGCCTTGTCCATGAAAATTGTCATCCGTCCATTATCAGCTGGCAAAATGATGATGTTGTCATCCTTTTTGAGGTTGTTCAAAGCTCGTTGTTCGCGTTGTATAAGGTTATTGGTCGGCTTATTGCGGGTCAATACTGGCACGATAGTTTGCCGGATTTGGTGTTGTGCTTCTTCCGGTAAGACGTTGGATTTCATTAGGTGTTCCAAGTTTGCTAAGTATTCTCTGTTTGGTGCATCTTTCGTGCTGAAATTGAGTCTTTTTACAAGTACATCTTGCTCGTCGTTGGTTAGTGGATGGTTTGATAGATTTCTGATCTACGTATAGTTGCTGGAGTTGACATACTTCTTCGAGAGTCTTGAGAGCTTTTCTCCAAGGGCTATTCTCTTCTTATTCGTAGTTCTTGCTACTCGCTGTCCTATTGCTGCCTCTAATTTCTGTAGCTGATGTTTGTCCATTAGTTGTTTACAGTCCTCTCTTTTGGCTGTCACGAGGCTCTCGTATTTTTGCAACCGATTGTTTGTGTTCCGCCGAAACACTCACGCACTGATGATGTCACCTCGCTTGGTGATGAAACGTTTGCAACCTAAATGCCAAGCTCGGCGAACATATCAATACCAGAAATTGATGTTATTGAGCTGGCGGAGTGTGTAAGCGATTTTGATATTGTAAGCAACCAGAAAGGGCTTGCCGTGTGTAATAACGCCGCATAAGTAATTTGTGTACGTTAGGAGGGCAACGGACCACAAAAGCTTCCTTGGACCACCCCATCAGTCACTGGTTTTGGTGCTGAGTAGTGCTCTTCTATTTTGACTGTGTGAGTGCGACATTCAAGGCATGACGACAGCCAGCCGTACAAGGGATCTTGCATTCTAAGAGATGCTATTTTGATCAAGAGGCGCTTATGAGGCGCGCGATCGAAAGCCTTTGGCATGTCTAAGGGTGTGATAATTACCGCATTTCCTGCGTCGACGGACGTCGATGTATGGTTTATGAATTCCAGCTGACATGTCATACAAGAGCGTTTACTAAGGAAACCGTGTTTTGAAGGGTGTATACGGTTTTTGACCTTAAGACTCAGACTTTGCGCACCTTTATTATCCTTTCAAACATTCGCAAGCAGATTGACATGTGGTTGACGGGAAGGTAGTTACTAACGTCCTGCTTTGGACCACTCTTGTAACGAGACAAAATGCTTGGTGTTTCCACTAGGGGAGGAAGGTGCTGGATAAAAATGATAGATTAAACAAGTTGAGTAATAGGATGGGTATATCCTCACCTACTTGCCTGACGACCATTGGTGGGATACCATCTGGCCCAGGGCGGATTGAGGGCCTGATGCTAGCTAACTGTAAACGATCACTTCGAACATAAATTAGAACAATACTCAAAACTTCATCTGTTTTCGGTGAGATATTGGCAGGTAATAGAGTGCTTTCTATACTAAACGAGGCAGCAAAATGTGGATTAAAGAGTTCGCACATCGCTACAGGGTCATCGACAACCGTTTTGTCTCTGAGAGTAATAGTTCATATAGCAGGGTTTCTCATGGAATTTCTCCGTCTCATCAGTTGCACTAGTTTCGTGCATCTCTGCTCACTACAGAGAGCGAGTTCCTCCTCGTTTATATGACGGATTTGCGTCTGACAGTCTATGCGCCCAAACATTTTGCTCATTTGCATTACCAGGGAAAAGTCTAGTGTTTTTCTCTACCTCGACTTGAGCATTTTAAGTCTGTCAGTCTCCTTCGCAGTAACGATTTTACCTTGTACATACAAGCCCGCATGAGTTGGTTTAATGGGGGCCAAAACGTCAAAGCGAAACGTTAGATGTCTGGTAAATGCTCCGGCCGCTATGCTTGGGTCTGATGTGCGAAAGTAAGTATTCCAATTTAAGGATCTTAGTGGGGAGAAGAAGGCACTCCAATCAATGAATTTGATCGGACGGTGGAATAAAACTGTCGGTTTGGTAGCCTCATCGAAATCAAACAGACATTTGACGACATTACGGTTGCTTTCCGAGAACTGTTGTTGAACAGATATCTTTACAGACTAAATACCTATGGTAAATATAAGATCCAAAACATGCAACTTTGTGGTGGGTGTTAGGACATGTTGGTCCCAATCATTCAGTTGAATGCATGAAAGGAATTTGACCTGTTTTACTGGAGCAAAGAATGAGGTCCAGGAGATATTAGGCATGTTAAGGTCACCGCCTATTAGTTTGTGTTCACAAGGCATGTTAGACGTGATTAATTATCTCCACAAGGTCAGTCAAATCATTGCTCTCAGCAGTAGGCGATCTGTAGATGCATCCTATAAGTAGCTCGCGAGAACAAATAGAGACCATTAACCACAACGAGTCTTCGAGTTTATGGAGAATAGACTCATCAAGTATTACTGCGGGAAATTGCTCTTTTAGGTAAAATGATGCATTCATCTCCTTGTTCTGTGAGCCGATCCCTACAAAACGTAATATCCTACGATGCTCATCTGACTATCTGGGGTGTCAGGAAAGCACCACATCTCACTTACGAGAATGATATGGGGATTATATACAAAGACAAAGGGTTTGAAAATGTGCATCTTACTAACCAACGATCTTGCGTTCATTAGTAAAGAACCTACGAGATTCTTTTTGTCGGGTACAGCAGATAGACCGCTAAAGAACTTCATGAGAGATGGGGCAGTGGGTTGCGAAACACCAAATAGAAAGGCCTGATCTAAGGAATGTACCAATTTTCAGCTCACATTCGAATGGATGTCGTGAAAGTTTGGCTCCATGATCGGAGGCGCTGGAAGACTGCCATTTTGGAGGGATGACAGATGGGGACTTGGAGAGGGGGACCAGGTGGCTGTTGATGAAATATCGGGGGGTGCACTGAGAAGGGACTGATTTGGCATACATTTATGTTGTTGAAATTATAACATGATGATGTACTTGTCGGGGTATACATATTGGGAACTTAGTTCCTGGTAGCACTCATATTTTGGGTTGGAGACTGAGTTGCTACGAAGCTATCGGATAATGGATGGTAACAGTGACCCCTAGTATAGTGGTAGGTTGACCTGGAAGCAGTGGTAAGAGAGTTGTGCAGTTTTACATGCGAAGCGTTAGTCCTTAGATTGTGGTTTTTAAAACCAGATTCATGACGCCTTTGAAGTTCTTTTGGTTTACTCTTTTATTGCAAATCCGAAATACTGTGCTCTGGTCTTACTATTGAATCAGAGCATTGGTCAAGTGTTTTGGACCCGCAATTGGTATTTCTGACTACTCCATATAATGGAGAGAATTTTCCTGATAAGAAGCGGATGGCCCAGCTTGCGCAGCTGCGTCATTATCATGGGTATTTAAGCTGCCTCTTTTAGTGTGCTGAGTATCTATGAATGACTTAGGTTTAGTACTTTTTCTAGTCTAGGCTTCAGTTGACATTGTGAGACGTTGTGCACTGGAGAATGTGTTTTTGGCAATAGCCGTGAGTTTCGTTGCGGAAACTTGAACGCGCCTGGCGTTGTGAAAGCTAGACGAGGTTCGATTTTCAGTGTTCGCCTCAACCAACGACGCTACGGCGTTTCCATCTGTAACTTGCGGGTTCATAGAACTCGTGGAGGAGCCGAGATCTACAGTCAGATGAATGAGATTGTTGACTGTGTTTTCCCCCGGGAAATATTGGCTCGCATTATTTCCCATTAGAGTGGTGTATTGTCATGGAACACTTTTATTGACTTAAAATTTGTGCCACGCATGAATTGCTCTTGTCTTCTGACAAATTAGTTCGCTACAAGTTCACTTGTGGACTGTAGCAACAATGGACAGTGTTTCCGCCGTACTTTCTTGCGAAGTCTTAAATAGTAGCACTCTTGTTCTTCCATTTTAATGAACTTTCACTGACAACAAAGGCATTCTGTCGGGTGAGTTAAACACTTTGCCTGCACAGCGTAACCGCTTGTGCAATTCCGTAGCTACAGTATCAATAAGGGTTCCGGCGATTACGAGGTCTTTGTGACTAGAGGCACTCTGATGGCGGATGTTACTTGAAGCATTTATAATGCACAATAGCAGATCTAATTTGTGCAAAATTTCGGCAAGCTCCTTGTTTCTACTGTGTAGTTTCGCTATTACAGCCTCCAATTCCATATTTTTTTAGCGCGATCTATGAATACATTGGTAATGGAAACTGAATATGGTTTAGTGTTGTTCCCTCCGTGTGATGTGCCAAAATTTGCTGTTGAGACTGCCGTTTTAGCAGCGGCTTCGATCTTCTCTGCGATAGCAAGGGTGGGGCAGGTGTTGGCTTAACAATCTGTAGGTTTTACACCTTTCTTCACCGTCAACATGCATTTTTTGCGAAGGGATGATCGCTTGACGACTGGCAATTTCTGGAAATTGGCTTACTTGGCGGGCGTCACTATAAGATATTCAACTTTTATCAATGAGTTAAGCTCGAAAGGTCTGTAAACAAGTAAATATGACAGAATACAAAATATAGTACGTAAATTTGAGTGATCGAATGGTGAAAACGGGATATGCACTAGCACGCATTATTAACTGGCTTTTTTCGAACCACGCGCCTCAAAAGTTGAGGTGATATTAAGAAAACAGCATTTACACGGGCGCGCAACACATTCAATAACATCATGGACGCTCAAGTGAAAAATCATTAGACAGTTACAAGCAATCAACTCACCGCAAGTCAACACGGTGTGTATGCTGCATTCAATGTATACTTTAAACCAGGATAGGCCGTTTTTGCACTATTTTGAAACGAAAGCCCTTAATTTTTCAAGTCAGGTGAGTGGGCAAGCTGGTAGAGAGAAAGCGGGATGATTGAACATCGCTGGGTGCGAGCTTTGCGAACACAACTTGAAGTATAACCTGATATTTACATCATTTGAAAGACAAACAGGGTCCGATGCTACACCAGCATATCACGCAATCTGGTCGGGGCACTAACATGCCAATTTGCTCCGGTTGTCGCCATCGATTGACCTTAGCCTTCTGCGAATCATTAGTGGAAGTCGTACTGACGAGTACTTCTAGTCCGATTGTTGATGCAGCTGTCTGCTTTGAGTGTTTGACGATTCATATTTGTTTTCCAGAAAGCCGGTGATCGCACTCTCCATCTTCACCTACTCCCTTCTCGTTGATACTTCCTCTTCTTACATTCAACACCTTCTTGGTAGGGATGGCTAGCCCTTCATGCAAAAACCGACATAACCATAAAATTATGCACATGACGAATCGTTTCTCTTACGAACGTTAATCTTGATGTATTCGTGAATCCTGATATCGTTTACTTGTGGAAACCTGCTCTCGCGTGGCTTCTCACTTCTTACTTCACACCAGCGGGACTTTGTTCGTACTCAACCCGGTTTCATTTTGCATCTGATCGCTGTGCCACCACAGAACGGTTGCATTTGATTGCATTCGCGTGAATCAATACGCTAGGAAATTGTACACTTCGTGAATCCAGTATCGAGCTTTGTTGTTAACCTCTTCCAATATAAAATAAACTTATTATACCTTACCATTTATTAAAGAAAAACTCACCTTGACGATCGTTCTCCTCTTGGATCCGAAATAGTTGCTGTGATATGACCTGAATAGATAGAACTTAACGTGAGACCAGTATTCCGTATATCCGAATTGAGGAGAACATAACGAATTAACGACAATCAAACGCTTGTATTAGAATTACGCGCCGTATCAAAATATGTACAACCTGAACTTTGATAATTTACATGAAATTATATGTTCAATGACATTCGCCACATCCACCACACATTGAATGGGACTGTGGGTACTTGAACTCTTTTCTGAGTTTCATTTGCAGCCTTGAAGACCTCGGAATGATGCTTGCAATTTCTTGGTTCTAATTCGAATCTAGAACGGACTCATCATTATCTGAAGTCATACCGGAATTTGGAACGAACTGACCCGTATCCTCAAAACGTATCTGACGTACGTGTCGATTATTTACAGGTAAATCATCAACATCTAGATTTCGGTATAAGCCTTTACCAAGATTCTTTAGAAGTAATCTGGATGACGGTCTCAAGTCATCACCAGGACAAAAGGCAGTTTCAGAGGATTGAAAACACAAAGTTTTACTTCAGAGACCTTCCTTTAAAACGTCCGGCGGGACTTTCATGTGTAATAGAATGGCGGACATTGCGATATTGCAGCAAGAATTTATCAACATCTTTTTCAAGGTATTTGAATGTAGTACACAGAAGAGAAGCCATGGCACTTTCGAGTCTTCTAACAAAGTTTTTAGCCTGACCATTAGAGCAGGGATGTCGAGCAGGAGTAAACAGATGCTTGCATCCAATGCCGTTGAGCCAAGTAGTTGAATGTTTGGCGATGAAATGGGTACTATTGTCAGTCACTAACACAAGAGGGATACCTTCCCTGGTGAATATTCTTCTGAGTGCCTGTATGGTGAATTCTGCAGTGGGCATTGTTGTGAATGTCACTTCCGGCCACTCCGAATAGGAATCAGTCACTACTAGCGCATAATACCTGTCGAGAAAAGGGCTGCATATACCCGTTTCCCAGCTTTAGTTGACATCTGCCATGGAGTCCAGTTAGACGGTGGATTGTGGAATTTGTGATGGCAAGATGAACAACATTTAGCCAGACGACAAATATCATCGTCAATCTCTGGCCACCAGCACGTTAATATGGCCAGAGACTTCATCTTTTCAACCCCAAGATGTCCGGAATATAGATCGTCCAGAACAGCTCTACTAAGAGTTGGGGAAATAACAGTTCTGTCATTCAAGCATAATAATCCACCTGCAGTGAGTGATAATTCTTCCCAAAGCACAGGAAATGTAGGAAATTTCCGCCTGACTTGTGGGATCCAACTGCGTTGTAGCGCACAGAGAATGGGTAAAAATTAACGTTGAGTATTGCGACTCAACTCTGTTCGGCCAGCCGACGGGGGCTGGATTAGAAGGCATCTATTACTAGAAGTTTTTTCAGATGTATATGGAACACGTTACACACAGTCCACGTTTTATTTGGTTGGCTGTTTTGTGCACTATGGTATACTCATATGCACTGAGTGCTGTGTTCCATCGTCGGACCACGGCTGTTGATGAACTTGCCAATGACTTATCGGGAATAGAGATGAATTTCAGCGCTTCATGATCTGACACGATTTTGAATGGTATCCCAAAGAGCTACTCATGAAGCCGCTTTACCGCCCCGAATACCGCCAGGGCTTCACGGTGTCTCAGTATAACGTCTTTCTGTTGGAGTGGGTCGGCGTGATATACACACAACTGGTTTATGGTCCTGTTCAAGCACGGATCCGATTAAAACTGGAAAAGCACCAGTATTTAACACAGGCATAGTTTTAGGAGAAAACGGACGAAGTATGGCATCATGTGACAAAAAGTTGACAATGAACGTACACACCATTCACGTGTTGGAGTCTACGTGAACTGATCCTCGGAAAGCCACTGGAATAAATAATTAGTAAGGTGAGAGAAATCTGGGATGAAACGGAAGTAGTACTGTGAAGCACCTAACAAAGAACGTAATTCGGACAGTTTTGTGCTTGAAGGTGCACTAACTACAAGGTCTAGACGTTTGACATCAAGTTTGAATCCGTTACCGCAAACTTAATAACCGAGATACTGGAAACTGTTTACAGTAAAGGGGCGTTTGTTCGGATCACCCGCGATGTTTTTGTCAAAAACTTTTGGAATAGTTCCAAAAGACGAGAATCATGGGTTAGCTTGTCTGGAGCATGTACGATGAAACCATCCTGAAAAACTTTAACACCATTCATACCTTTCACAATATTATTCATTATCTGCTGAAAGATAGCAGGAGAATTACTAAGCCCAAACGGCAAAAATCGGTACTGAAAAAGTCCATTAAAAGTGTTGATTGTTGTTATAGGCATTGATGCATTGTCCAAAGGAATTTGTAGGTATGCATCCTTCAAGTCACTCTTGAAGAAAATTTGGAGCCCGAAAGTTTGCTCAGAATGTCCTCATGTTCGGCAGTGGTACACGTATATCACTTGAGTCATCGATCTACGGCAAGTCCATAATCGCCACATATACGCAAGCGAACGATGGTGAAACACAACAGTCCTACAGTATTTATTCTAGGCATTGCAATAATACTGCAGACATTAACCAGTGCATAACACGTAACCTGAATACCACCTCGTGAAATTGTACCAAATTCGAGCATGAACCATAACAACAGAAGTTTCGTGAATATGTTCGAAATCCGATTTCTCCGTTAGTATTTAAAATAAAACAACAATAAGACAACCATCTGAAAGCACTATCCGTAAACGACATATAAGAATGCACAACAGCGGCTAATTTTTCACGTAATTTTGTAGAAGAGCAAAACGGTCCAACTTCCATAGCACTTACCTCAGAGTGCTCGAGATATTAGCGATTAAAGATGTCTGACTTTACGATGTCATTTAAACAATTGTCGCTAAATTTTCCTTGGCAATTTTTCCGTTAGATATTCCTGCTTGCCAGCGTCCAAACGCCACTCATCGGTGCCGACTTCCTGGCACACTTATTCGAACATATGCTTCAGTTGGGCATACTTCGACCTTCGAATAGCTCTTGGGCAACACAGCTACACATGATATTAGCAATTAAATATATTGAACTTCATGACGCCATTTAAACAATTGTCACCAAATTTTCTGGAGAGTTGAATACAGATTCCGGAGTGGAGTTCACAGACGTTTACCCTTAGGGAAAGTATTTCATGAGATGCCTGGTTTTTTTTATTTTTCTGATGGCTCGCCGAAACCCGCAGGATAACGACATATCTCGGTGGTCAATGTGCTACATGGGTGGAGTTTTCCCATCGGACTTCAAGGGTATCGCAGTCGGATTGACTCAAGAGGATGAATCAACAGGCTCACTAGCGCACTTCTCTACCAGCTCGTTGAGCACCTTAGCTACCGGTTCACGAGGTCCATAAGAAATTACACGACGTTCATGAAAAATCTGACCACCGGCTGCTTCTAGTTTAACTGGAGGTATCGTCATGTTTCTTGTGGCCTTCGAGCATTTGAGAATTAGGTCGTTCAAGATTGTGAAATCACTTGGTGGTACAAGTAAGGAAACCTAGATATGAAGCATTTTTTAAACTTTTGGCCCCAAAATGGATGGGCCATGATTAGTAACAACAAAAGTGTAATCAAGTAGCTTGGCTTGTTCGTTGAAAATCGGAATAGTGACTGTACCCAAAACAGGAATGGAATGACCAGTTATACTTCTTATATTTACAGAACAAGGAAGTATTGTGTAACACAGATGGAACTGTGATAAATGTTTCAGTGATGTGGTGGATTTTACACTATCAGTTCCAGTAATTAAATCATGCATCGTGCCAAGTACAATGAAAGCGGTGTGGAATAGATGCTCTGAAGTAGATGAATCAACCGTCGAAGTAAAAAAACTCAATCTTGTCGCATGTAGCATCAAATTCATTTTGATAAGTTTCTACGAATTGATAAATACTGATCGATTTACAGACATTTCGTAAATGGCCTCGTTTCCGCACTTGCAGCATGTATAGCGATGGTGAATGCATGTGTATCTGGAATGTTTCTTGCCACGTTAGGAACAATTCCCGATTCTGCTAGTGACATGTCCTCTGAGAAGAAGAATTTTGATAAACTTGTCAAGAACCATATTTAGGAGCTGAGTTGGCTGGCCACAGAGTACTGTGCACTGTATGTCGCTTCTTCATCGATCCAAACAAGACTGAAGCCTCACTAGAACTTCTACTCTAAACTGCAATATTTACGTCTTCGTACTGTTCACAGCTGACTGGTATTTTGATGCGTAGGTTTTGGGAATAGCAGTAGTTGTCTATGTAGATCAGGAACATTAACGCCGGCAATGTGTTAGTCACGAAGTTGGACTTCCAACTGGTCGCCAGAACCACATCGTGTTGCCCGAGTTTAGATCTGGAGAATAAATTCACGGACTGACTGGTTCGGTTGGCGCTGCAACATACTGAATTTGGCTCGTTCGGCGGCCTCAAAATTTACAGGGGTGACATGACCGAGGAGTATTTCTTTTATGCGCTCATATGGGAGACCCATCAGCTAATCTGGATAAGATAGATTCTACAGAAAACAATGGACCTTTTTTCCTATTCTTGAGGGGAAGGAGGCGGAATTTTTCTCCCCTTTAGGCTGGATGCGGTCCTACACCATAGTTCAAATCGTTCAAAATAATCCCCACTATCACGATCAGATGAATGAATGTCCGAAGTTTCGAGAAGAATAGGATTATTGATGCGTAGTCGGCCATTTGGTTTATTTTCAAGGTGACCATCACTTACATTTGATCGCAGCATTCGCATTTAGATAGACTTCCTAGCCAGCCTCTTTTGAAAAGATTCATTGCTATCGAAGACTGCCGCGACGTCATTATGATACTTCCATTATAGATAGAACTTAACGCGAGACCAGTATCCCGTATATCCGAACTGAGGAGAACATAGCAAATTAACGACAAACAAACGCTTGTATTAGAATTACGCGCCGTATCAAAATATGTACAACCTGAACTTTGATAATTCACGTGAAATTATATGTTCAATGACATACATCACATTTGCTCAGCCAGCCCGATATATATATAGGCACACACTGCATTAGAGACACGTCTATTCTAAATACAACCTATCGACTGACGTTGCGAGTAGACTATGCTTAGCTGGAAGAACCACTAGACATCCGGGATTAACACGTGCAACGAAATCGACAGTCACTCATTACTGAGTGACGAGGGGAGATGAAACGAAATTTAACCCAGTCAAATTAACGGTCATTGGTTGAGTCGAAACAAAACGATTCTTCATGCATTGAGTAACGATGAAAATTATAATTAACTCAAGGAAGAATGTGGAAGGAAAATGTCCAATTTTGTCATTTCGAAATTTGCAGAGTTCAGAGTGAATAAGAGTAAGCGAAACGGTAGCAGTAGTTGATGTAAGAAGAAAGACGATTAATGCAGTTTATTCAGAGGAGGTAATGAAACACAAGACCACATTCCAACATCAATTAATTATAGCAAAACAACTCAGGGCCAGTCAGAGTTACGTTGACAAAATCAACATTGCTTATTTTAACATGTGAGCCGGACGTTCTGCTCCGATTACACCTGGTACTGATAGAGCGTTGGGGGAAACTGTTTTCCTCAGGAACAGTTTAATTTTTGAGTTATCCTCGAAAATTAATTTATAAATTTGAATTTCATTTTTTCGCGCCACGATGGGATAAAACTTAATTCTGGAGCACGTTTCCCCTCCGTCTTTGATTGGTCCATTTTACTTTTGACGGGCCAATCCCAGTAGGGTCTGCCGAGGCTGTTCAAAAACTATATATACGCGAACACTGGTCTGTCAGATTATCTTTGGTTTGAGAACAAATACATTCTCGGCTAAAGGTCACGGTCTTCTGTGTTCTTCTGGGGTTTTCGGGTATCGTTAAGCACTGTGCTACGTGTTCGTGATTAGTATATTCGTGTGTTAGCCATTTCTCGTTATCATTGACCACCGGGTCATAGCATATTGGCAACGGAGACTGTCGTTTTTCTTTTGTTCCCTCCTTGAATCATGTCTGCCGACCTCGATCTCAAGCAGATGATGCAGTCCCAGATCCGGTTGATGGGAATGCTGGCCATCCGCTTTCCGCACTTAGGCCGCATACGTCATTCAATCCGCCGTCTGTGGATCACTTGACCAGGAACATCCACGATTTCCTGTATGACCCCCTAGCTGGCGTCTTTTTCGAGGCATAGTTCAAGCGATATAGAAACACGTTCACCACGGAGCTGGCATCGCGAGATGACGATACAAAGGTTCGGCTACTCCTCCGGAAACTGAGCCCAGTGGAGCATGTCCGCTATACCAACTATAACTTGGCCGCCGAACCGCGAACCTTGACTTTCGCGGACACGGTCCAGAAGCTGACGAAGATATTAAGGGACAGCTCATCCCTGTTCAACTCTCAGTTCCAGTGCCTCCAGTTGGTCAAACGAGACATAGACGACTTTGTCACCTATGTTGGTTCCGTGAACCGAGATTGCGGGCCGTTCAAGCTTGATTCGCTTACAGAGGACCAGTTTCGATGCCTGGTTTTCACTTGTGATCCACAGTCACCAACCTATTCTGACCTCCGTACCAGACTCCTAGCAAAAATCGACCAGGAGCCAAGTATCAAACTGGAACAGATGGTTGACGAATGCGAGAGGTTGGCCAACCTCAAACACGATTCAGCGATGATACAGCACCCTGACCGGGCGCCCGTACAGTTCAGGCCGTATCAAGTTTCCAGCCAAAGTCACCTACACGGTGCAGCAAACCCAGTCCTCCTGGTACCAAGAGGCCTCCTTCAGTTTGTCGCTACTGTGGCGCGTGGCACTTCCACAGATTCTGCCCTTTTCGACGAAATTGCTGTCAGCGTTGCCACAGGGTCGACCATAAAGAAGGTTTCTGCCAATCACAGACATTGGACAGGGTCAAGCCAACGTCGGACTCCCAGTTCAATAGGCCAGTTGGGTCCCGGTGGGTTGGCAGATCTAACAGTCTGCTGCAATCCATATCGAAGTCGCTCACCGGCGAACGTACGTTTCCATCCATATCAATGGATGGTTGGCTCGCCCGCAGTTGGACACTGCTTCGGACATCACGATCGTATCTGAGAATATTCGGCGAGACCTGGGCAGCCCTCCTATCTACTCGTCATCCCAGACAGCAACCAGTGCTTGCGGTGGCTCGGTGCAGTTGACTGGGCAACTGCACTGTTCAGTGTCGCTCCGTGGCACCACCATCGACGGACCGTGTTACGTCGCTAACTCCGGTCCAGACATTCTCGAGCTGGAATGACTCGAAATGCTTGGCCTCCTTGATGTCCCAATCAGTGCCATCTGCAACCAGGTGCGTTCTCCTGCCGCACCACAGAGGCTGTCTGGCTACATCATTCGAGAGTTTGCCCCCGTGTTTCAGGATGGCCTGGGTCTTTGCTCCCGTACCCAGGCCACAATACAACTTCGGCCCAGAAGTCAACCGGTCTTTCGCCCCAAGCGGCCGGTTCCCTACGCAGCCCTGCCGTTGTCGACCATGAACTCAGACGACTGAAACAACTGGGTGTTTTGGTGCCCGTCTCCTACCCCGCGTGGGCCACCCCCAACGTCGTGGTAATGAAGTCTAACGGATCCATCCGCATTTGTGGGGGTTTCTCAACTGGCCTCAATGCGGCATTGGAACCAAACCGCTTTCCATTACCAGTGCCCGAAGACATTCAGTATGCTCAACGGCGGCACCTGTTTCGCCAAACTGGATTTGGCAGAGGCATATCTCCAACTCAATGTTGCACCTGAATCTCGTGAACTACTCACGATAAACACCCACCGAGGCCTTCTGCAGTACACCAGACTTCCATTAGGTGTCAGAACCGCACCGGCCATTTTCCAGCAAGTAATGGACGCGTTGATTACTGGTTTATCGGGTTGGGCCGCCCATCCGGACTACAGTATCATAATGGGGCGGACAACCGACGAACTAAGGGGACCAAATCACCGCAGTTCGCCAACGCGTCCGGGAGTACCGGGTCCGTTTGCGTACTGACAAGTGCCAAATGTTTTTGGGGTCCATCAAATATCTGGGTTATATTTTCGATGCCGCCGGTCGCCATCCAGATTCCGAAAACATTCGCGCAATTCAACGGATGCCGGCGCCCAAAGATGTGCACACCCTCCGGTCCTTCCTTGGTCTCATCAGTTATTACAGTGCCTTCCTCCCAGCCTTACACGATGTTTGGGCTTTGCTCAATCATCTACTACAGAAATATGCTACATGGTGCTGGTCCCCCAATTGCGAGACCTCATTTACTTGCTTGAAGACAATGCTCAGCTCTGAGCTGCTGCTGGTGAATTAAGCCCAACCCTGCCAATTGTGATCGCCTCCGGCGCTTTAAATTACGGCGTCGGAGCAGTCGTCTCTCATATCTTCCCGGATGGCTCCGAGAAGGCAAGTGCCCACGCATCTCGCGCCCTCAACTCCGCGGAGAATAATTACAGCCAATTCAAAAAAGAGGGACTGGCCATTATCTTCGCGATTAAGAAATTCCATAGACTTCTACATGGTCGGCATTTTTCTCTACTGACCGATCATAAGCCCCTGCTGTCCATTTTTGGATCGATGAAAGGTATGCCTGTCTACTCTGTCAACTGACTGCAGCGATGGGCCACAATTTTGCTCGGCTACGACCTTGACATCAGCTAACGCCGCACTGATAACTTTGGCCAGGCAGATGGTTTGCCGCGTCTCATCAGCAACCATCACGTGCCTGAAAAATTGCTGCCAGTGCTACCCTGACAGTGGAGTATGACGTTCGCCGACAGCTCACAAACGCTGTTCGTGGAATCCCGGTGACGGCCGTTAACATTCGGCGCGTCACTGCGGTGGATCCCAACCTGAACCAGGTCATGACATAAATCCGGACCGAATGGCCCGCTGCTCCTCCAACTGGGGAGATCAATCAATTCTACCGTCGCCACGACTCACTGAAAATAGTGGATTACTGCGTCATGTTTGCTGACCGCGTAGTCATCCCAACAACTCTCCGCCCTCATGGGGGTATTCTACCTCGTCTTGGTCGACGCATACTCCAAATGGCCTGAGATAGTCCCCTCTCTCCGGCGACATCCTTTAATACGATCAATGATCTGCGTCGCATTTTCGGCCAACATGGATTTCCTGACATCCTCGTGTCGGACAACGGGACACAATTCACATCAGCACACTGCGAAGACTTCTGCCACCGTTCACTGATCCAGCACATTCGGTCCCCACCGTATCAGCCACAGTCCAACGGCTAAGCGGAACGTCTCGTGGACACATTCAAACGGGCGCTTCCCAAATCTCGGGTGGGAGGGGACCACCGACGAAGTGTTACAGGAGTTCCTGTTCG
>QNGE01008452.1:4507-16973 GCA_008508345.1 Paragonimus westermani | reverse complement strand
ACGTTTCAACCACCTCGGGTGGCCTTCCTCAGGAGTTTTGTCCTTGTTGACAAACAACACAAGCAATTCAGTGAGTCGCAATTAGTAACACATAAGTACGCGCAATGCTACATGGTGGGTGTTTGATAGAATACACATACAAGACGTTTAATATGGCAACGTATCAAGCAATGCATTCAGAAAAAACCAGTTGAACAGTCAAGTATGCATGTTGACAAAGAAACCTTCACACTCACTAATCCTGTTGGCAGCGTCAAACCAGTTAATTCACATTTTAAAGGTAACTCATACTCTGATCATATTTCGGCGGGTCCACGTTCCGTAATAAGCAATAACTCACGTACATGCGGGTAAGCTAGCACAGAAAATAGGGAACATCCTTGATTTGAGTGCGAAAATTCATTGTTCTCAGCTGTCAAGCCTCTAATAACGGCTACACACCTGATCAGACGGTGCTGTATCTCGATCTGCCATTCACTGCATAACCTACCAGGAAGTTCTAGAAAATTCCGCTAAATCGAAGAAGATATAAAGACTAGACTAAAATTAAGTAGGAGGGTCCGCAACGTTGTGTATATCCACATACTATCGACTGTCCTGTCGGACAGCGTTTTCTACCCCAAACATTTGGTTGATCATGAAATCCCCAACCGTGTGAGCGATGCCCATTCACTTTACTCACAGTGGCACCCGTGATTCTAATATCTTCCGATCACATTGTTGAGTGACCACCCATTTGTTTTATCCAGTGACTGACGGTGTCGTTGAATAATGTCCGAAGCAGTAAACACTCGAATGATGTACGGAGTACGTGACCCAACCAGATCATTTGGGTTGATTGCTGTGTAACTGAAGAGCTGATTCTCGTACCAATAAATTGAAGCAATCATCAATCGATCAGGCTAAACAATACCTCATTGCCGATAGACGATTGCTTCGCCTTGGTCATTTTCTCCACTTCCGCCCAGCAGTTATATTGCCCAGCCGACCCGATCAGACACATATGCGCATAGCGTTTTTCAAACATACGAAATTTACAACGCAATCGATCCGCCATCCGTTCATCTTGAGGCACAGCCAACAAACGTGTCTGCGTAGTTTTCAACGACTGACTGACCCATAATTTATCCCGCGCACTACTCGGCCGAAGCGTAGGGACTAGTAACGGAGAGGTTGTATCGACTATGTGGTGACTCGAATACAGGCGCTCGACCTACTTGTTTTACCAATTTGTTTTGGAAGCGCATCAAGTGAATGTCAGAGTTGCATTTTTAAGGAAATAAACTGGGTCATTTTGAGGCATGTTACCTGCTACGTAATCAAATGAATTCTCAACTCAGATTGCAACTCTGACTGTTTCTACCTTATAACTAGAAAAAAAGTTGAGAAAACGGCCAACGTGAAATGTTGGTCTGAATGTGAACACTGATAAAAAATACCTAGCATTACTGCTGTCCGCACATTCAGTATTGTTGAAATTGCGTGACTGTATGCATGTAAAATTTTCCAACATTACAAACAACCACTCAGACAATTTTGGTTGATATTTCTGCAGGAATCTGATGAACGTTTGCCACTACAGTATAAACCACAGAAAAAACGGGAATAAAAATGCAATCAGGGAAAGTCAAGATTCATGGATGTACGAGATGGGGCATTAACAACACAACTACGTACAATGCCTGACAAAACGACCGCCAGCATCCTGTGGATGGCTCACGGAGTCGTGTTTTTGACCAAGGCTAACTGCCGTAACACGCCGCCATGTAATCTACACGTTACGACAGATCTCACCCTTTCCCCACTAGTGTGCGCTGTGTCCGCTGGCTTTAATGACATAGCATCATATTAAGAGTGTGCTTTTTCCATCGATCGGGTAAACTTAGTTGCCCAGTGACAACAGGAGTTAGTGTGATTCGAAGCATACAAATCAAGACACCGGAATGTTAATTTTCCAAGCAATTCCCGAATTAGGATTGGGAGAACAATATCGTTTTATATTGCAACCAGGTGTGTAAGACAAAAGAAGACGGAAAACGGTAAAATTCACTATGAAACGAGGTGGACAGTGAATGTTGCGGTAAGTTGGAGTCAAGTCGTTCACAAAGTTAAATGCTTTTCCAGAAGTGAGTTGAATCACGGTCGGAGATCAGAATGCGTATCGGACGTCTATACCATGTTGCACCAGCCACTGTTGAGGGCTAAGCAACGTTGATAGTTCTCAGTACCACTGCGAATAGTGACGTATACCAGGATGACCTGCAGAGCCATCTCTGTCACTCAGTTTGCAACCCCAACAATCCCCACATCCATTTAAGATGGATTCACTGTCGAGCGGCGCAGGATTCTTGTTTGAAATTAGAACTGTGGATGGTAGCTTGGTCACCCCTCACTTATGCACAGGAGAGAGGGCGGGGTATTCACAACTTATGATCACGGTGTAACATGCCAACCTCGTAATTTTTACCGTACGCAAGCGTATGCATAAGGTGCGTAGAGTGATAGACGCTTTGTCCGATGTTTTGGTTATCGTAAGCAAAACAATTGTTCTCCTAAACATATTTAAATAAGCTGTGGTCCTTTTCATACTGTCGTCCAACTTGACGTATGCTAACTGGCAGAAACAACCGTAGTCCAGCAATTTTCCCAAAAACACCCAGTCTGCCCCATCAGTGCTTCCAGCTGCTACAAACCCTCAGTTAACAGAAAGTATTCCAGAACGAGCAATCGACTTAAAATGATAACGCTGAAGAAAAAAACAGTGACGAGAGAGACCAACGTACCTGCGCCATAAGATCCTTCTTCCACTGTAAAGCGTTGATACGTAACTGAAGGTTCTAAAAGCATGATAAAGAAGCCTGATAGAAACAAGGAGCGCATATGAGGTGAAAGTGGAATAAACATTTCGCGAGGCTTGGATTGTAGGTAGAAATGGGTTGCATTGCACATAAGAAAACATAGGTGAACATGTAGACGTTTGACTAGTGTTAGTCCAGTTACACTGCTTTAAGACGAATTATTCCTTAGTAACATAAAATTAATTGAACACAACGCAAGGCAGTACTGCAAACTTAATGTTTCTCTGGAAGTCAACAGCACCGACTTCTTCGTCTCCGCTACGTGATCGTGCTCATTCCCAAAGCTAACGACAGCACCGCGCGTCTAAGGTGTCATCGCCGTACAATCTGGACATGATCCACTGCGACCGACGGCCGTTAAAGTACCATAGCTTACCTAATACGCGGGACATTCGAACAGTTGATCTGACGAATAAGTCACAAAAACTGCGTTTTCCGTGAGCCTGAACAGTCAACATGCCCGCGGTCATCAAGCGATGTTTTCTCAAATCGGCTGTTGAAACGGATCCTACAGAGTGGTAAAACGTAACTACGTATTTGCTATCCATTTGCAAGACATGAAATCAAGTGACTGAGTGACTACACTTTGCTCGTACGTTTTACAGGTCCGAATCACACTAATAAGTCGTTCAGGGAAGGTACTGTGTTTTGAACCATGGTTGTTCCGTTCAGTTGGCAACAGTGGAACGAGGTAATGAATTAAGTCTATTGCTTCCTTACAGTGAATACGAACTAGTTAACATATTTGAAGTGAATCAACTGGTTTAAGTCACTTGACTGCAACCACTGGCGGATATATTTAGACTAATATTTTCGAAAGAATTAATAGACTCAACTTTCGATCTACTCTCGCTCAATAACCAAATCGCTTACCACTTAGCAAGTTCTACCATTGCTATGATTCAAACCCGAAGTGGAGGCCTAATGGTGGGTCACAGTTTGAGTTAACATGACCAATATCGTGTCTTCGTTCTATGTGATCGGGCAATGTCGACATGACTGACAAACAGATGTGGTGGAATCTTTAAGTAGAACAAGTTGGCCACTTCCAAAACGAGATCAGTGGCGTAATGAGCACGGTTGCTTTATAAGACTGGAATTTAACTCTCGGTTATGGCGAAGTTAAGATCTGTTGAGGGGCTCACACAACAGCAAAACTCGAGTCTAGCTCTTCAGTAGAGAGAGATTCGATTACAATAGTTTGGTATGTTATTTTCTCCAGCTGTTGCGTTTCTCGTTCTCATAAGCTATTTAAAAATTCCTTTCAAAACACCTATTGTGACCTTTGTGAATGCACGCTCATTTACAGGTCAACCACGAAACAGTTGATCAGTTTCAACTTATGGGAAACGAGGATAAGCAACTAACAAACGTAATCCACATACCTCCCAACAACCTCAGTGATCGTGATCCCATGGTTTAATGGATCAGTGTCTGAACCGTCATTTTGCGATTGCATAACAACGTGACATTTATTCAAGTGTGGTGAGTTCGGTTCTTCGATATCCGCGGCACTGATGGAGACAAACAGGGTCAAAACACCTATCCGCTGCTGTACTGGTTTCCAGTGGGATCAACTAACGGCGACTAGATGTGGTTCTGAATAAAGACTATTCATGTTTATTGGTAGGTTCATTTTCAACCCAACCCTTTGACCAGAAAACTTTCATAAGTGTCACTACAAGTTTACCTGCGTATCTTCCAACACATAATCACTACTTTTAATCTACGGTCATCATCTAATCACTTGCCTGTCATTTTGATTATTTCTTGTAGTCCATTTTATAGGGGTTATTCTCTGACTCCAGGCTTAATCACCACCCCCGACGTCCACAACTTGGTATTTGGACCGTTCCGGCGTCTAGTCAGCTGCCTCCATTATGTGCAGGGGTAATATTGGTACTCATTTAGCACGGTAACATTACCTAATTGTTCTCAATGTACAAAATTCAGGAAATCCGTCCATAATTCAAAACAAACACAGTACGCATGTCCATTTTAACCTGCTATGTAGTTAATTCTGGTGAGATTGATGATAAATGATTGTGTTACAAACCGTAATTTCGAGGTTAAACCTAGAAGAAAATGCATAATTATGACAGAAAGCTCAGAGTTTGTTCATTTTATGACATTTACGTATTTTGTTTTACAATCTAGATCGCCATTCACATCTAACCCCAAATCCTTTTGAGCTGGTAATGTGGACCGCAATGCTCCGTTGTTTCCAAGTGATGCATGGATTTTCAAACTCTGATTGTCTGACTGTCCCAGACGGAAGACATGTTCATTTTTCGGGCAACGGATTTTCCAGGTCTCTCAGGCAGACTAAAGTCAATGACCTTGTGTATAGGATTAGTATGCAGATCATAGACTACAGTAGGCTGAAAACGATTAGATGTATCGGTTTCATTGTTAAATGATGTACAGAACTGGCAGGTGAGTAATACAAATATTCTACTGGAAAAAAATTGGAGAGGTCAGTAACTGTGCAGACGGTAGCGACGACGAATGTTGGAGAAGATATGTAGGTTGAAAAACCTTAACACAACTAACCATGAAACCAACATATTTCTGGATGAAACTGAAAACATCTCACTCAAAGAAAGTGGAGTGTATTCAACTCAGTTTTGTTCCATCAGAAAGATTTTTTGACTTGTGGATCGAGATTGATGATGCGGTCAACACAATCTGTCAAGTTGTGCACAAATGGGCATCCAGTAATTGATATCGCTAAATCAAGCAGTTCACTAGATGTTGAAGCTTTAATAAGTTACCTCCAAACGAAAATAGCAACCAACGGTGTGGTTTGTGGAAAAAATGTGTGCCAAAATAACATCCCCTCTGAAATGCCCATAATGTCTGTTTAAACTGTCTCACATTAAGCAGTTCACCGTAAGACATCAGTGAACACGACCTAGTTTTACTACTGTATCGTTCACCTCCTCAATAATGGGGATGATTTACATGCGATACAAGCAATAGACTTGTGAACGTTTAGGTCAATAAGGTAGACCGACAGTGAATTAAGCAACACTGGACAGAACTTAATTGTGCCGCTTTAGGACAGACAAAACGGAAGTCGCTGTCTAGAAGAATTATGTGATTGAACCCACTACTTGTTTCCAAATTAGATCAAAATACGACAGCAAAATTCATTTCGTTCCACCCAAAAAGCGGTCTACCTACAGCACATTGTGACCTACGACTATCCTCGAATCAGAAAATTGAAGGACAGTCAGTGGAGTAAGTAGTTAAGGTCACCGAGCTGTTGGAATGAAGGCCGAACAGATAAAAATACAGTGAAAGTTATCCTTGCGTCATTCTGGAACTCTACGTTCATTCTGAGTGGACAAACCAGTTTTCTTTTGAAGGGGGCGTTTTCAGATGAAAAAGTAGGGTTTCCTGACTCAGGCTCACCTGGCGAACACAATGAGATGTTATATAGTTGTATTAAGCATTAGTGGAAAACTTTTGCACTGGAGCCTTTCAAGCAGTATGGTATGTTGTTTAACCACCGAGATGGCTTCTTTGAGCGTTGAGGTTCAGTTCGGAAATTGAGCAAGTGTCTGAAAATATCTTTCCCATGATGCTTTCAAGGTCATTGGTGTTAGTAAATAGACCGTACCTTTATTTACTGTAAAACCGACGAATATTGTTGGTCCCATCAAACAATATCTCTGTCTCTTCATTTTAAGTGTCGCATGCGCAAACAAACTTGAGACAACTTTTCAGGACGATCAGGTTTTTCCTTTGTGTGAAATTTGTAGTACTCAACACCCCGACCGTGAACTCATGCAGAATTGGATGGAAAATGTACGATTAGTTACATCAGACTTTGGAATGTTACTTATTTATCATCTAGGTGAAAAGTGGACAACTAAACTCTGCCAGTCTCAGAAGTACATCACACACACAACAGAGGCTATAAAGGGATTACAATATGTATGGGTAAGCCATCACACACTGACATTGGTGGTGGCCTGAAACGGACATTGGCTTGATTAAGACGTTTTGTGTAACGTTAGTATTTGAAATATCACTGGCCTCTGTACTGAATTTTGGGCGCCCAACCGTTGGACCTAGTGCTAACTGGTCTAAGATACCGCTGACAGGTTCTTTGTTTGCAGAGTCACTCCCAAGCAACCAAGTGTGGAGTTAGACATACCAACCACTAAGATGCATTTGAGAGGTATACAGCGAGATTGAATGAAAGTTTCGCCGTATTTCACGGTTAGTAGTGGTGCTCAAATTAGCGCTCTACACAAGAATAGCGAATATACAATATCTTGCATCTGGTCATGCTTAACGGCGTTTGGTCATCAGTCCCCCAGCTACCCCACCGAAGCAGAAAGTAAAGGTTACTCTGCATCTTATAACTGACTACTTCGAACCAAACTTCCATATCATCAGCACGTAAGATCAGCTTCGAAGTTACGGTATGCTTGATTCAAAACACGAACACAGTGAATGATAGTGGTCACAGCATAAAACTCTTTAGCACGCCATTCATAATGTGTATTGTGGACCTTGGAATTATGAAGAGACATTCCATGAGGGGATGAAAGATAAATCACAGAAGTAACGCCGGGTTTACAATGTACTTACATGGCACTAAGTGTAGCACTCACTGATGAAAATTTAAACTCCTGATCGATGTTTGCTTGTCATTTTTTCGTGCTACTGACTGAACTCGGTAACAGTTGTTCGGAGCTTACACATCCACAGAATGTCAGCAGCTATATGGTAACAGAATTATACGGTAGAGTCATATTTCTTTTGTTAGGATTGATTGTGATAGAACGTATTCTTCTCTCGACTACTTAGTTGAGGAAGATTGTCTATGTAGCGTGTACAACTATTAAACTGTTCCGATGGTACTCAAAAGTGTAACGTCCTTGCAATAACTACAAGTGGAACAGACTCAGTAATCATCTTTTCATATGCTTCCGTAATATTAAAATCCAACTAATGATTGCTTATGCTTCTAAGCATCCTCTGGACTAAAAGCACAATAACCTCAGTGAGATCGAACGTATTTATCGATCACAACGACAGCGGAAGTGTTTTCAAGGGTCACTTGTAAAGTACACATTTATTGAGATTTCTGTAACAGAAATTCATATAACCATTGAAATTTACACGTGGTTACAAAAACTGGTTTCCCCCTTCAACTCTTCTGCTGAAAACTGCGGTGATGACAGCCCGGGGTAGGTTCCAAAATAAACTACAGATTCGGAAAGCTATAAAGCGAAACTAAAACAAACTTAACAAATCTCATAACTCAAAGCTCATACCAGAATTCCTGTCATACTTGTTGTAGTGTTCTTCTCACACTCTACAAGGGTACAATATAGAATTGTCTTTGATATGTGAACATCCGAGTGGTTGACGGTATTATGTACAGACAGTGTTGCACTGAGGACAGAAACCCACTCAGAAAAGGCGTCCTAGTTATAGACCTTGGGAATGCCCAATTTGTGTGGGCACCAATTCGAAACAGTTTTGCACTATAATTGATAACCGACTGTTCCATAAGACCCCAAAACTTTGAACAGTAGAAGGTAAACCAGTACAGATGAAAGTGCTGTTTAGGGACACCATGAAAATGAACTAAAAGTCACTTACAAAGAATAGTTGATTCAGTATCAAATGCTGAAACACATTAACAACATAGTCACTAGTCCCTGCAAAAATAAGACGTCCAGTGCCAAATGTTGGATTTCAGATAAGGTAAGTTTCGAAGTGCTCGGAAGATAAGAACAAAATTGTGTTACCTCTTGGTCCGTCAAAGAGATCCAAAACTTACAGAAGGAATTCTTTAGTACGTATGAAAAACTTAAGGAGTAATCACGGGCTCACAGAAGAAGCTGGAAACACAAGGGATGAACACTTCAGGAGGACTGCAAGACATCTGCAAAATAATTTTGAAAAAACAGTCCGTACTTCGTAGCTTCAAAGTTGTTGGTTGTTCATTGAAAACAGGTCATGAAATTGATCCGGAAAATAGTTGCATAGATAGACGAGGTGTAAGAACCATTCAGGGCTGCAGAGGAGATTGAATGCTCAAACACCACGAATTTTGTAATTGGAACCGAGGTTCACGATCCGTAACCCATACATCGACCGACCTTGATCTTGTCAGGCTGTTTCGGTGGGATAATCTGAATATGCAAACTTTTTTTTCTGTTGTCCTCATTTCAAAAACAACAGATTTTGGAGCAAAACTCTAATGGATTATATCGATACCGGTACCGGTTATTACAAATTTCATTTCGCGTCCTGTCTCTTTACGTCCGACCTATGGCATATAAATGCTGGAATAATGTATCGATTCACTTTGCGCCCGTACGAAATAGTCCCAAACTTCCAAGTAGTTTATATGTTCTGACAAACTTTATTTGTTACTAATAGTTAGCATTATCCAATTCCCTCAAATCGTACTTAAATTGGTAATTGTCTTTCAGCCTGACACACATTCCGAACTAATAGCCCCTTCTAGAGGAGAAGCAGTGCAAAAGTATGTTATACTTTGTTAGCACATCCGATTCACCTTCTTTTCGTCGATAAGAATACAGAATGTAACAAATTAAATATCTGTGCTGATTAGGAAATGTGGTAGTGTATGTAATAGGTGTTTATTCTTGGTGACATGCCACCGGCTTCCTGTTGGTTGTTACTCACCACGTAAGTTAATGTTTTCCAAAGATGTTCACTGACGACCTGGAGCAAACTGATGTTCGCGCATTTCGTTCAAGTGCCCGTTACCATCCATCCTCTTCTGCAAAGTTCATTAAGGCTGAGATGGCCCACAAAAATACCTTGTAATAAGAATATAATCCCTACTGTCTCGTTTAGGAACCCTATAGTGGAGTTCAAGCACCACTAACAAACTGTCACCGTTCGGATGCATTGTAGAACGACATGAGTGTTTCTTCATTGTGATTTGTTCAAAGGTAGCTGATCTTTTCCGCCTCAATCATATGTCCATCGCCTGATCGTCGGAATTCTCCTGATTAGCAAACTTGCCAGTTTTATCATTCACATAGAAACTGATCCATTTCACCCACTATTTGTTCGCCATTTACTGAATTTAGTTGAAGGCCATGTTGGTTGGTCGTCCTGAAGTAGATGAACTAACAGTTCACTTTCATCATTATGGCTTTCGAGAGCTGTGGACGAGTTAGTTTTCAGCCAAACTCATTGGCTTGTCAGCAGGGAGACTGAAAGTTGTTTTATTTTCTACGTTGGAAATATTGACACCAACTTGTGTCAGTAGCGAATTTTATTTATCTACACTCAGAAAATTACACACTGTTGATGTCAACTCGGTTGGGGATGAACCGTTTGAAATCGAAATGTGAAAGCCTGACGAACACCCAAATTTTTATCGATCCCTATCCATGAGGATCGGACTGAACAGACATTCAGCGTGAACACCGAAGACGTACTTGTTCAAGCAACACACCAAACACAAAAGAATTCCTGAAGGCTTTCCATTTCTCATTTGGTTTCGCAAGCAAATGTTATGAAATAGACGACTGTGAGGCGAAGCAAACGTAATCGTGATTAGATAATAACGCGCAAATCAACAGAACAACGTAAACAAATCAAATCAATGGTGATAAATCGACAACGGATAATCCACCGTGTAAAATCTCAAAAGGGGACCGTGTCAACTCGGTCGGAGGTCCGAAGCAACCATAAGTAACCAAACGGCCATAGGTAACAATGTGTGATCTAAATTCAAGTCGAAGCGACTACAGAAACAAGAATTAACCCATTAGATCTCAGCCAAAGTGCACTTTACAAATGTATAGGAAGATGGACACTCATCGACCCTCCAACAGCTATATAAAGCAAAATTTTACATCTTTATGATGTCACCTTCGTTGACAATAAACCGTTTGCAATCTAACTGAGAAAGCATGACGAACAACCAAGCAGTCACATCATCAAACCGACCTAACGACTCTACCATTATACTTGATCATCACAATCGATCTCCTTACTCTGTTCGTGAAGTCTTACGGTAACACACAGAGGTAAAAACAAGCACAGTTTTCAAACGCGTCAATAAGTCATTCGTGGATCGTTCCGGTGACATGACTTACATGAGTGTTCCTGATTAATTCACTTTTTCACAGCCTTACCGTATCATGCGCTACGAATCCAGTCTTTCTGTTAGCAACGTTCACCCAATTTTCCTCGTTAGTAGTTCATTGTTCCCATTTTTCATGACGTTTACTTTATCTTCAAAAACGCCATTATCTGCCTCGTCCTCGCTGTCGGCGTACAACAGTTACACTGGGTTGAGTGGTCGATTGATCAGCGAGTGAACGATCCATCGTTCTGATTCATTACAACTCATTCAGATTTGACCACTCATTCTATGTGGCCAAGATTCGCTGAGTACTCAGTCATGATAAGCATTAATAACGACGAAACCTGTCGTCTGCTTTTAATGAACTTTCATAACTAAACACATACTAACGCTTATACTACTTTATTGAAATTCTTCTTAAACTACGTTTTCAATATCCTCCTTGTTAGCAACGATCTTACCGATGGAGTCTCCAGTTTCATATTCCTGAGAACTCAGAGTAGCACCATCATAGTAACCAGACATATTGTGGTGGATACTCAGGCCGGAGGTGGGGGTATTCCAACACTCGACGGAACACCTCGACGCGGGGGAGGCACGCCCAAACCCCACAACGAGCGGATCGGGTGACCGAATGAGTCATCGCTCGACTGGATTGGACCAATGGGCGAGACATGGCAGGGAAAGGGGAAGGGACGTCGAGATCGGAGGCGCGATTATTCTAACATTCGCAAGAATATCGCAAAGTGGTCGGGGACTACGTTCAGAAGCCAGCGGAGATAGATGGAGGAGAACAAGAGCGACCGGACGAACTATCGCTCGACGAAATCGGACCAACGGGCGAAAAATGGCAGGCAGAAAACCCCCCGATAGACGGCGCCGATCATGCACATAATCCGGGCAGAAGTGCATACGATGCGTGGGCGGAAACCTGGGGGTGTTGTGGTCCGGAATGGTGGCTAATAAACGCGAGCGCGCGTGTGACATGAGGACTAGCGTATTGGACAATAAAGATTGTGCTTTATTGGACGCCTTCTCGCCACAATATGACTAGCTAATAGTGGCCGAGCAGGTCAAAAAGACCTCCGGTCGCAAGCCTCTCCTGGTCATATTCCCTTCCCGTTTACATTCAGGCTAGGAAAACGAAACCATAAGTGGTATGCCACCTGTAGAAATAGGTATATGCAAGTGTCCGTTGACTTTGGTCACTGGGAAAGGGAAATCCGGAATCGGATACCGCCAAAAGCATGTGAGTGTAAAGCGTTAGCCGAACCTGGTCCATGCTTGTGAAAGAGTTGTACTGCATTACAATTCAAACGCACGTTCGTCTATTCCAATCACTCAGGGCAGAAACAAAATGGCAAGGATTTCAGACAAGCTACTCAACTTGCTGATCGACTTGACAAGGTTTGTCAGCATCGTTGCGCAGTCCGTCACTTACAAAATCGCTCACGCATTAGGCAATCCGACTGAATGACATCGAAGAGATAACACAAATGAACGTATG